>CM022087.1:12046866-12236186 GCA_011114355.1 Carex littledalei
ATAGTGCTGGTGGCTGCTTTAGTATAAAAAAAAAATTGGTAATTACCAGGCTACACCATGTTTTTTTGAGCAATAAGTTGTCGCTTCTAGTTTATAATCATCTCGTATATTTTGTTGTGCTTTAATTTATATAATTCTAGATATGTTATTTACGTCAGTCTTATCTATGTAGAATGTATCATATGTTTGGGTAAGTTACATTAAACAATTATTCTGGAGTTATTGATGTTTACAGTGGCCGGAGAAAATAAGTCATAGTAAGTGTTGAACTTGTTAAAAAACCATTCTTCATCATAACATTTTATCCGGCGAAATGATTTGGAGAACTATAAATTTCTGAATTATTTTCAGTTTGCAAATTAAAACACACAAGGCAACGTAATAAATAGAAAAGAAATAAAGAAACTCATTAGACATTTAGGCTCGCTTTTCCTTGTTTTTGAACCACCATGCAAATTTCCCAAACAGTTGGGAATCAGAACAGAGTGAAACTGATCAAATGATTTCCAGTCCGCCTTGCAGCAACTCCCAGCACAACATCTGAACCATTGGATCGCTTCAAAATTTGTGCAGTTCCAACCTCAAAACCCTCCCACCCATTAAAAAAAGCTTACAGAACAAGAATTAGAAATGATATTTTCCTCTAGTGCCAAAAAAAAAACACAATGAACAAGTTTTAAGCTATATAGGATGCTTATATATGGCCGCTGGAATCTTATGAAGAGCTTTTAAAAGAAAAATCTATACACCATACATGATAAAACGTATGCCAAATGAAATATATTCAATTATTAAAATCTACTTCAAAAGCATGCATTGGACGTCTGGACTACCCACTACCATCGATCTGCCCATGAGAAAGAAGGTGTGCCATATATTGCTGAAAAGAAAAGATAGAAAAAAATTTAGCCAATTGATCCCAAGTTTCATTAATTATGCTATAAAATGAATGACATACTGGTGCACCCCTATAATCTGTAACACCAGTCCATTTGGCTAGTAGGGTTGGATTTTGGCCAGTACCAATTAAGTACTCGCCAGTAACGAGGAATTTGTCATATATTACCAAAACCAGTCAAGTACATACAGGTCCTATTTGGCTAGAAACTAATTTTAAGAGGTTAGTTTCTAATTTAAATTAACTGGTTGTCTACTAGAAACTCAGATGGATGACAGGATAGACATAAGAAAAAAATACTTAATATATGACAGAAGGCTAACATTTCCAAGTTCAGGAAACTATAGTTCTAACATTTGTGGTCCAGATCATCAAAGAGGCAAATTTTCAATTAGGAACTGACTTCAGGCCTTAACTTGAACAGTGTGGGACATATTCTTTTCAGTTTTAAATATGAACCAGTAGACAATATTTTGGGTCTGGATCCCCTAAAGTAACCCAAATTTTGAGTTTAGATCGGGACCGTCCGATTTGAATCCGGGCCAATCCGGCCCGAGGTGGAGTGCACGGGGCCCCTTTAATCTGACGGTCCGGATCTAAACTAAAAAATTGGGTTACTTTAGGAGATCCGGACTCCAATAGTTCTTGCTTTGCAGGGATGAAATTGGCATTTTGAGGTTCCATACGTCTACACACAAAATTTCTTGTTGACGGAATTTAAAAAATGGATACAAATATGATCACTTACTGCATGGTATGCATAGGGAGGTTTGCCTTGGCGGTCAAAATGCTTGGCCATGACGGAATACTCTATCGGCCCCCATTCCTCTATCTCAAAGCAATTCCCTAATGCCGCCTTGTAAAGCTGTCACCAACAATTGTAGAATGAAAATATAGTTATTTTCATAACCTAATTTGTGTGGGGCATTTCAACAAACACCTTGTATGCACAACAAGATAAAAAAAAAAAGACATTCAAAACCTATTCAATTAGGAATTCTTACTATAACTTTCCTTATCTTTAATTAATTAATGAAAGACATGTTGGAATGGAGTACAATATCAATATGACAAACAGAAATTTGAATTTATAAAATGCAACTCAATAAAAAAACTCCTAACTTTGGCTATTTCAGGCAATTCATCAAACACCTTTCACCATTTTTTATAGATTTTATGTGCTATTTACCAAATACGCCTTTATTTTCCCATAACTTATGGAAGACAACATAGGACATATGCTGTATTGACCAATTTTGGGTGCCAAAGCTACACAAATTTTAGTTTCTCAAACCAAAAACTAAAGAGCAATTTCAGATCAAAATATATCATTGCAAAGACCTTTGCTGTATCTGTCAGCAGCTCAGTGCCCGCTGGGTAAGAAGCATAGTACTGATCAGCCCTTGAAATCCCAGCTCGAGTCCTGCAATTGGGGAAAAAGAACAAGGGCTTAAATGAAAAAAAAGAAATACTTCTCGAAAAACAAAGATAAGTACAAGGGCTGGAGTAAAAAAATGTATACGTGTTGTTGGTGTAGGCGTATGAGATGAGAGCAGCGAAACAGTAAAAGCCGGTGTAGGAGACGATCCGACGAAATTTCTGGATTTTTAGTATCTCCTTCCATTTCTCGTACAGCTCCATTATAATGGTGCTTGCTCGGCGAGCGAGAAGAGGGGCGCTCAATTGGTGGTTTTATGATTTAGGGGGAATTTCACGTATACCCCGAAAAAACTTCAAAATTACATATTTCCCCCTCTAAACTTTGAAACTACCTATTTCCCCTCTAAACTTCAAAAACTCACAAATTTACCCATTTTATTGTCTTTTATATTAAAGCTCATTCTAAATTTTAAAATATCCATTTTATCTTTTTTAAAAGCATATAAATGTTAGTGCAATAATTTAGAAGTCAATCATAAGATAATTTTATTCTATATGTTTTGTTCATGTAATGGATGATTAATAAAGATATCATTTTGTTCTTTGAGATTTATCGCATTTATGAATCATTTCGAGTTAATAAATTGAAATTGTAGAACTCCATAATATAGATGATAAATACTCTTAATAGTCACTAACCGTGGTAATTAGCACAGAACACTAATTGACCAATCAAAGGTTAGTATGTGGATTAAATGATGGTTAAGTTTTACAAACCATAGACAAAGAGTTATCATTTTAATCATAAAGATACATGTTAGAGAACATGGTATTTGACAGACCCTAAATGAAACGTTAAATGGAATTGTGTTCGTGTCATTAATGTTTCGTTCAGTGTTAAGTTTTAAAGTATGAGGTGGTTCGTCTTTCCTACATGAGAAGCGTGTATTCGTGAGTGTTGTTCAACGCTATCCATAAAAAATAGCTATACAGATGACATTTCAGTATACATGACTTGTGCGGAGGGGAGATGTTCACCAAGACTATTATTGTCTCTCGTATACATTACGAGTGATAGTATCACTAGACCTCTTGATGAAGTAGGGTTATCAGCGCGCGGTATGATTAAAGAGTTAATCATATTTGATAATCTACTTAAGATCGAGAAAAGATAAAATTTGCAAGGATGACACATACCTACTTTGAAGCTAATCTGATACTATGAGACATAAGAATTAACACGAGTAAATTGTTTACTGAATCGTGATATTGTATTGTACAAAATCATCTGTGTCAATTGGGTAGTCATAATGCATTCTGCCAGATGCCGATTATGATTTATAGAATTAAAAGGAGTTTTAATTTTATTACCAACATAACACAGATCCTATCGGGTCACACCAATAGGAAAGTAATCAGAGAATTAAATTATTAATTAATTATAAAGTGTTATAATTAATAAATAAATGTCATAAAGATGACAAGCTTAAACAGATTAAATTTATAAGCGTGTACGACACGTTGTATAAATTTATCGCAACAACAGTCGCAAGAAAATATAATTATTCAGAATAATTATATTAATAATTAATGGATTATAAAAATTAATTATGAATTAATATTTGGGCCAAAAGCCCATTTGAATTTGGGCCAAATTTAAATTTAGAATTTAAATTAGAAGCCCAAATTAAAAGCCCAAATTGAAAGCCCAAAATGATTAAATTGAATTTTGGGCTTAGGGGTATTTCAGTCTTTTCACCTTGGAACCGACTTCATGACGGCAAAATGGTCTTTTGGCAAACCGACCTTATGCCCTATATAAAGGCACGAGGGCGAAAAGAAAAATAACAATTCGATTCGATTCGGTTATAATTTTTCTCTTTCTCGTGTTTCCTCCCAAATAGTGATTTGCGTGAAATACGTAATCCACGTATATTCTTGCGAGTTGTGAATAGTGTATTTACCGCAAATATCGTATTTGCGGTGAATAGTGTTTCCACGAATATTCGTGAATATGTTTTTGCGAAAGTCGTGAATCAATTTTTACGATATTTGTTAATAGTGTTTTAGCGAATAGTCGGTATAGTATTTATGGAAAAAGAAATACCGACTCTCTGGTTGTTCCTCGTGAACGACTGTTAGAGGCATCAGACGTCTGGTGCTACGTAACCGAGTTATTCTGCATTCCAATTTGAATTTGGAAAAAAGTACAAATGTTATTTAATTTATTTAAATGTTAAATAACTATTATTTTAGAAATCAATCGGGGAGTAGATCCTCGGCTTATGGTAGAATGTGGGATTTTGATTTTATGTTGCTTCCACACCGTAAGCCTAGTCAGAATTTCGCGGTAAATTCCCGAGCAGAATTTATCGGGAAATTTTTCTTGAAAGTATTTTGGCAAGATAAATTCTCAAACAGAATTTTGCGGCCGAATTACCCAACAATAAAAGCCCATCAAACTCAAATTTGAATCTGAAGGGTTCCTCTACCGTCCAAATCGCGCACATTGCATTAAGATCTGTTCATATTGTTTCAATATTCGTGCTGATCTAGCACGCACAGATCTTAAAGCAATTCCGATCCCTGTGCATCGCATTAAAATCTGTGCATGTCGCTTCAATATGCGTGTGTTCACATCAAGATTTGTGCCGATCTTGCACGCAAACTTCGAACAAAACATTAGTCAACCAATATTTCCTAGGTATATATGGTTATGGTATGTAGATCGCTAACTTCCATGCGCTCCTGTCTGAAGCCAACTCCTTAGATATATTCCACTCCTTCAAATTTCTTTTTACTGCTTTGTCCCATTTCAATCGTGGCCGACCTCTGTCTCTCCTTGTGTTCGATATGCCTTATAATTCTAGTACGCACTGGTGCTTCAGGAGGCCTCCATTGGAGATATATAGATAGAAAAAAAAATAAAGATAAAATGGGGTTTGTGTGAGGGAAAAGAAAATAGAAAAAGAAGAAGAAAAATATAGATACAAACAAAAAGGTTTATTTTAAAAACTATAGCTATATTCCTCCCTGTTGTGTTGTCTCCATTTGACCGCTAGCTTGTTCCATTCATGGGACACTAATTATTGCACCGTGCTTATCTTATCACTGAAGATTCCGTTACAGCGTTCTCTCCATAGCACGAAGTGGGTCATGAGGATGATTGCTCTATCCTTTTAGCTTCTGGTACTGTTAGTATTGCTGTCACGAGATTTGTCGTACCTGGGACTCATTCTCGTAACCTCATTGCTGCGTGTACTTGGTCATGTATAGTTCTCTTGATCGTGCATGAGTTGAAGAGATGCTCCATTGTTTCATCATCTGATCTGCACATGTAACAGATCCCTACAATATATGGAAGCCCCTTTTCCTCAGGTTTTGTGCTGTCAATACTCTGTCATTGCACATCAGCTATGCAAATACTGCAAATCTGGGTAGCACCTTTAGCTTCCAGATGCGAGGTATATCGGTCTTGATCCTTGGTTCATTACATATTGTGAAGTATGCTGATTTGACAGAAAAAATACCTTGCTCTTGCGGTTTCCAGGAAGAGTCGTTAGCATGGCCTGTCAGTGATATAGATGCCAGATCCATCACTATGTCAGTGAGCTGGTTGGCAGCTTGGGTTGTCAGTACTGGACCAAGAGTCGCTACTTGCTAAGCTATCTGACAGAATTCTATACCGACATTTCAGCCGTTTTTTTTTTTGGGTTGTTTGGGGGCCCACAAGCCCAATAACCTACGATTAAAGTAATATTTACATAAAGAGTCATTACACTCCACATTGAATATTGGACAAATAAATCATGGTTAAAAGTTAAAACAGCAACATTTAATAATTGATATACTAATTAATCTCAAATTTCTGAAACGTTAAGAATTAATGGAAGGTATTAGATACGTACATTGTCACAACTTTTTGTTGTTGTTGAGAAATTGCTGATTTTTGCCTCATCAGGAGTGTGGTTTCAAAATTTGATAATGGATATACTAATTAATCTTAAATTTTAAAAAAGTAAAGAATTAATGGGCACTATTAGATACATTGTCACAGTATTTTTGAGAAATTGCTGATTTTTGCCTCATCTGGGCAGTTGTTTCAAAGAATTTTTCTTTATTTTGAAATTTTATTACACAGAAATTTTATATTATTTTTTTAGAGTGAAGTAGGTTCGATGGACATCAGATCTTCTTTAAATTTGATGTGCTCCAACACCATGTGAACTGCTTTAAAATTTGTGCGCACGAAATTAAAACGGACGTGTACGAATATTTAAGCAGAACGCATGAATCTTAAAATGGATCAGACAATCTTAGAGCCATCGGACCTAAAGTAGGTCCAATGCCAATGGCCGTTATATTTTAGTAATACTCTTTAAAAAAAAACTTCTTATTATTATATTTGTGAAAAAAAAAACATCTTATAAAATTTTAGGGCTCCTATATAATTAGCATTTACATGCAATGACCTGCACAATTTAAAAAGGTGAGGATGTTCATATTTATTAATCGAAAACTTTGTTTGTGTAGTTGGCGTCTAATTACTACATAATCTCTTATTACTTGCCATTATTTATTTATTAATTTTGGAAAAAAAAAGGGTAATTAAGTAGGGTCCTTGTCATCTCCTATGTTAAAAAAGTTCTACCACACAAAAGAGCTATAGATTTAAAAGATGAATGTTTTTAGATTATTTCGGACATAAAAGTTATTAATAAAATATCTTCAACTCAAAATATGATGGAACAATAAATAAATATAACCGTCCACACATTTTGAAATTGTGCGGGCCATTGCTTATATATACTAAATACAGAAACCCTAAAAATTTATAAGATGTATATATAACAGCATGTAGCCCTTGTTTATTTAAACTATAATAGGATGTATATCTTAAGAGCTTTTTAAAAAAAAATATGTTACTACAAATATAGCAGACGCACATAAATTAGATTCTTGGCTATGGGTACCTTCCATTGGTAGATCAGGAGGTATCTTAGTGGGATGTGATAGCAACAAAATTAGGTTTGTTCAACACACAGTCCACCTTTATTGTTTAGATATAATACTGGAGAATAAATTAGATAACACTAAATGGCAGCTGACTGTTGTATATGGACCAGTACTTAGGTCTCTTAAGCAATCCTTTTGGGAAGAATTATCCAATATTAGACACACTAATATAGATCTTTGGTTTATTTGTGGGGATTTTAATGCTATTAGAAAAAAGGTTGAGAAAACAGGAAATAACTTTGATGTTCCCATTAGTAATAAATTCAATACTTTTGTTAATACTTTCCATCTAATTGAACACAAATTACACACTAGAAAATATACTTGGTCTAATGGTCATAGATTTGCCCTTTTAGATAGAGTCTTTACTACCCTGGCTTGGGAACAAAAATACCCTTCTAGTTCAATTAGAGATCTCAGTAGTCATGGATCTGATCACTGTCCTCTCCTAGTACAAACCTCTTCTGAGATTTCTCACTCTCCCCCCCTTTTTAGATTTGATCCTAGTTGGACAGAGCAAGCTGATTTTGTTCAGCTTATGCACAAATGGTGGAATGAATACCCTCTTTCCTTACCAGATTTAGCTAAAAGTTGGACACAAAAATTAAAACACGTTAGGAAAAGAATTAAGGGCTGGTCTTATAACTTTTATGGTCAGCAAAGGAGAGAGAAATCCCAATTAACAGTATTATTACATGAATTAGAACTAATCAGGGATAATAGGAAACTTACCAATGAAGAAGGGGAACAATGGATTCACATTACACACAAACTAGAAGAAATTTATCAAGAGAAAGAATCTAAATGGAAATTGAAATCTAAACAGAAATGGTTAGCTGAAGGGGATGCTAACACTAAATATTTCCACATCCTAGCAACACATAGATAAAAAAAAAATAGAATAAATGCTTTAGAAATAGATGGCCAACTTACTCATTCTCTTCCAGAAATAAAATCACATATAGTAGAATACTATAAAACACTGTTAGGTTCCACTGGTTGCAAATTTGCACACTTAAATTCTGATTTTTGGGATTTAGAAGACAAATTATTATCTGCAGAACAATGGGAGTTAGAAAGACCCTTTTCTGAAATAGAATTAAAAAATGCAGTCTTTGCATCTGAACCTAATGGAGCTCCTGGCCCAGATGGTTTCACATTTAAATTTTATCAATTCTTTTGGGACTTAGTTAAATCTGATCTGATGCTCCTCACTCACTACTTTTATGAAAACCAATTAGACTTACATCAAATTAACAAATCTTGTATTTGTCTCATCCCTAAAGAAAAAGATGCCACTTTGATTAAGAAATTTAGACCAATTAGTCTTGTTAACTGTAGTTTTAAAATCTTATCCAAACTACTTACGATTAGATTAGAACAAGTAATGCCTAGATTAATCGATTCTAGTCAAGCAGCCTTTCTTAAAAATAGATATATCTTAGATAATATGATTGTTGGGCAGGAAATTCTGCATTCTTGTCAACATAACCAGTAACCAGGTGTTGTAATCAAAGTGGATTTTGAGAAAGCCTATGACAAAATCCATTGGGATTACTTATTAGAAGTCTTGCATAGTAGGAACTTTGGTTCAAAATGGATTCAATGGATTACACAATGGTTGTATAGTTCTCAATCCTGCTTGACAATTAATGGAGAATTAACTGGTTATTTTTATTGTAAAAGAGGAGTTAGGCAAGGGGATCCTTTATCCCCTTTTCTATATATATTAGCTGCTGACACCTTAAGTAAATTTTTTAATAAAGGTAGGAAAGCTACAGTCATTAAAGGATTAGGACCAGAATGTATAGAAAACACAGCTATCACCAATTGCCACTATGCAGATGACACTATTCTATTCCTAGCTGCCCAGGATGAGAATATTGAATCTGCATGGTGGGCTATGATGGCTTTTGAAGCACTATCAGGGATCAGCATGAACTATGACAAAACTGAAATGTATCCTATTCATGTAGATCCCCAAACCTCCCATCTTAATCAACTGTTTAGATGCCAATGGGGAGCTTTCCCACTTAAATATTTAGGACTCCCTTTACACATAAAAAAACTTGCAGTTAGTGATTGGCAATTCTTAGTAGATAAAATTGAAGCTAGATTGCCTAGTTGGCACAGCCAACTCCTTTCTATAGGAGGAAGGGTTACATTAGTTAATTCAGTCTTATCCACAATCCCATTGTATGCTCTCTCAGTTTTTAAGATACCAATTACTGTGATACATAAAATAGATAAAATTAGGAGGAGATTTTTATGGCAAGGAACAGAACACAAACGGAAATATGCTTTAGTTAGTTGGGAAAATGTCTGCTTAGCTAAACAATTTGGAGGGATGGGTGTCTTAGATCTTAAGGAAATGAATATTGCACTATTACTAAAATGGTGGTGGAGATTTAAAAATAATGACTATCATGCCACATGGAAAAACATGATTATGCATAAGTATCTTGATAATCACACACCTTCATCCCCTTTCTGGTCAAGTATCTCTAGCTTAGAAAATATTGGTTCTCTTAGTGTACAGTATGTACCAGGTAGTCAATCAAATTGTAGATTTTGGACAGATATATGGTATAAAGATTGTTCACTAGCTACTAGGTATCCTATCATTTATAGTAAGTGTAGCAATAGACACATCTTTTTTAGTGAAGTTATTAATTCTCAAGGAATGAGAGTTCAATTTAGACGACCATTAGAAGGTTTTGACTTGAGGGAGTGAGCTGAAATTCTACACATCATAAGTTCAGTGTCGTTTACTTCACCTCAGAATCAGATAGCATGGAGATGGGACCATACAGGGAAGTTCAATACACACTCATTATATAAATTTCTGAATTTTAGGGGGGTTATACCTTTATTACCAGAATTAATCTGGTGGATCTTACCTGTCCCACCAAAAATAAAAGTGTTTATGTGGTTAGTTACTCATAACTCCATCCTCACAAAGAATAATCTGTCAATTAGGGGTTGGACTGGGGAACAAACTTGCCAATTCTGTACTGAACCAGAAACAATTAGTCATCTATTTCTCACCTGTTCACTAGCTCAGAAGGTTTGGTTTTGGTTGGGTAAAAGTCAAGAGTTTATGACTAATTGGCATTGTTTTGAAGATATAGTTGCCTTTGCAATGACACTGACAAAGGTTGAGAAAACAGGGTTCTTGTTAGTACTTAGTGCAGTATGTTGGTCTCTGTGGAGACATCGTAATGATTGCTGTTTTAACAACTCCCCTATTAAATCTGCTAGATCACTTATTTTTCTAATTAAATCTTTACTTGGGTACTGGTCAAGAAATGCCAAAGAACAGGTGCAACATGTGGTTGCTGACTGGATGCCGGTTATTGAAGATGCCATACCACTTGCCCAGTACATGCCCATGGAGATGGTGGTATATCAACCACCAGTGTCCCCTAGCTAGAAATGCAGCCAAACAACAACCAATTTTTGTATCTAGAATATATCCTTAGCCCCTTAATGAGCGGCTTAGTAATTGCCACTTTAGTATATTTTTGGTGTTTAGATTCCATCCAAGCTTGGTATATAACTTGGCTGTTATGCGTATTATGCTGTGTAGTTGGCTACTTTGCGATATGTTCTTCTGGTTAATTGGCACAAAGTGCCTGTTTTTGTTGAACAAGGTTTATGTAATTATGGTTTCATGTTAATGGAACGGGCTTCTGCCTTAAAAAAAAAAAACAAATATAGCAGACGTGATTTTCAGACCGTTGGAAAAAAAAAATCAATAAATAATATGCTTAGTAAATTTCAAATTAAACCATAATTCAATAAAGTAATCGAAACCACATGCAATCTAGATGAAGAAAAAACCCGTAATTTCTCAAAAAATATTGTGACAATGTATGATGTATCTACAAAGGTTTAGAAGAGCTCTGTCCTATCCGTTAGACAATGGACGCTTAACCTCCTAATTAATGTTCGATGTCCGTGGCTCTGATGGAAATAATTTTAATCATTGAGGGAAAAGTATTAGCCTTGTGGCCACCAATTAAACAACCCAAATGTCCGCATAAAATTCAGTCTACAGATAGCTTAGCAACCTTTAGATCTAATTTCTTGCGCAGCGGATCAAATTGACGATAACGATCTAATCTGCATTAATTATTGTCAGCCCATTCGGTCAGTTCCCCCATTGCTTTCTTGATTCGACCACATGTTCCTTGTCTAATCCCGGTGTCAGTTTTACCAAGTACGCATCTTTGGCATAGATGAGTGAGGGGTAGTGGAACAAGTTTCCTCCATAGACATTTGCCAGGATCTGTTGCACATCCATCATGAAGCCTCCCCCATTTTGGTTATTCCCCAGTGCTATGACTAGTATCATGTTTTGGAGATCCTTAGTCAGTTCTGTGGATGCGGTTGGCATGGAGATATGTGCACCCTTGGTCTGCCTGTTGTGTGCAGAAAGGAAAAGGACCTTCAAACATGGTTAACTGTTTGAGGCTAAGGTGTGTTCTGTTCTTGAGGAATAGTGTTTGGTAGGTACGAGAATAGAGAGGTGTGAAAAAGGTTGGGTTGTTGTGTGCAGGTTAATGTTAAGGTTTCAATCTAAGATAAGCAACAAAGGTAGGTAGTAGTGTGAAGTTGATGGTATTCGTGTTGCGGGGAAATTAATGCATTTTGAGCAAAGAGGAAAACGCATTAATGGCTTGCATGGTACTCTAGCAGGTTGGTATAGAAATTAAAGGTTTTAATGTATTGTATTGTACTGTACTTTTTTTTTTTTTGCACTTCAAAGCCCGTAGGCACTTTTATTCATAGAAATACTGCCACTACATAGGGGGATCCTATTACAAATGTATTGTATGCTAGCATCTGGCACAATTAGGGAAAGGAGAACAAAAACAACAGTGAAACGGAAAGTAAAAACTAGAATTCAAAAAGCAGAAGAGAGTAGGTATAACAAATGAGATTCCATCTTTCTCTTGTACCAATCCTTGCTAGTTTATCTGCCATCTCAGTGTGACATCTTCTAACGTGGACACAAGAAAATCCTTTATTTTGCTTTAGAATTTTCCAGATGCGAAGAACTTCAGTGAACGCCTATTTGCGATAGAATTCTATGGAGCATGTGAAGCGAATCACGAGGCTCACGACCCTTTTCTTTTGCTGTTCGCTGACAAGAATGATAACCGAGTGCTACTTTGAGAAGTAACATAATATTATTAAAATTTTAAAAGTAAAAGTTATAAATTAGTGATATTTTAAGAACTATTTGTTAAAAAAATAATGTCAAATTTTGTTAGTCCCAAGGCAGATGTTCCTTGATAAACAAGTTTGGATTGGTACCACACTCGGTCGAATGAGTTGAGATTTACTTCTAACTGAGTGATTAAAATTCGGTGTCTATTCAAACATAGAGGTTCATTTTTTAAATTCATTTTGCAATTAAAGAACGATTTGAATTTTATAATTGAATGTGCGGTACCAGACTACCTGGGATGATCCGAATTCTTGGTAAACAATAGCAGATGCGTATTAAATTTTAACTTCAACAACACCTTCTAGTAGTTGCAAGTTACGTGAAAGAGTTACCTATTTTAAATTCAACATGCAACACATGGGGAAGATTCATTAGTCCTAACAGGCCACACAGAAAGGCCAAAGAAAAGGGTTTGGAACTTTTCCAGTCTTTCTTTATCTGACAATTAAGTCTCATCTTTTAATCAATACTAACAGCATCAATTCCTTCTGTTAGACAAAATAAAAAACTACTCCAATTTTCTCTCTATATCTATTCTATTATGGAAACAAATCAGAGAGAATATCAACAGAAACACTTTTTCCTCTTGATTTATCTTATTAATATTATCTTTTTTTTTCTTGACATTTTATCTTTTATTAAAAATTAAAATATTCTCTCAATTTTATAGAGTTTAATGCTACTAGTAACAACTATATCATGAAAACAAATTAACTATTAAAACACCAAGTATGATAAAATCATACATAAATTTATACAAGTAATAACTTATCATCATATATACTTCGTTAGAATATTTTGAGGTGGGCTTTTAATTTTCGTCAATAAATATCCTTTATGCACACACACTAACCAATAGTATCAAAGGAATAATCATGGTGAATTGCACCAATGGAGTGCCTGAGGTCTCCATTATAGGAAACAAACTTGAGTAAAATTCTATGCATTTTTAGGCGAGAGGGAGTTTGTCATAGATGGACCACCTATATACTTTCCTTATTGCTCTATATTTGATTCCAAATAGAAGAAGAACTTTCATATTTTGTTTAATAGAGAAATTAACAGATTGTTTTTAATCAATCTTAATTAATTTCATCGCACGGCCTAAAAAGGCTTTGGATAAGTATCTCTCCAAAGCCATTTGGACAAGTTCCGGACCCCAATCAAACAAAAAAAGGTGTTGGAAATGGAAAGATTTCAACATTTGTGGGTTGGCCTCTTCTCAAATGTATTTTTCGATTGAACCAGAAGTCATATCACCGCCTAGTCTGTCCTGTTTCAATGGAATGCACCTCTCTCAGTCGGTGTATAGTCAATGGCCGTCAAAATTGACTTTGGCTTATGCGGAGGTCGGGAGGTGTCAGCACATTTACGAACCCAATTAAGAAAGACATTGGAAATTGAGTACATATCTTAGAACAACGGTAGGCCCCACATGACAGTCTCATAACATACGCTAATTTTGGATAAGAGAGAATATATGCCCTATAAAGCTTTGAGAAGAAGATAGATTATTTGTAATGTATTTCATTCATTTGTAAAAGTTGATTACAGATAGAATACAATTGATGTATATATAGGTGCGAATGATGAAAACCCTAATTACATTTTACCACTTTACTCTTTGTAATTCTGTACTGAGGTGAATGGTGAATTAAGCATTGTTGATAAGCATGACTCTCTGACAGAGGAATAATTTGCTAGCAACTGTTGGCACTAGGGGATTTGGTCTCCAATTGAGACTGGAATGGACGTGTCCATTTTAGTCTTGACATGCCCATATATAATTTATCCAAATGCTCGCTCATTAATAACTGACATGCAATTCTACCATACAATTTTTTTCATTTATGTAGTACATTTATTTGATAGTTTTACAAAATTATCCACATACAAAATAAGAAATTATACATGTTTATCTATAATTTCTATATTACACATTGCCATATTATTTTTGGTCTTATTAAAATTAAATTGTTGTATTTTTATACATTTGATAAATAACCAAATAATTTTTTAATTGGATCAAATCTAGTAATTACCTTAAATAGAAAAAAAAAAAAGATTCTTCAAAAATTATTATTTTCAAAATACTAAATTAAGATTACAAACATGGAGTTCCCAAAATGATCTTATTAATTTAAAAATAAATAATAAATTTGACCGTACCTTCTAATAGAGTCTTTACAATATAAGAAGATAATCAAGCCATTAACACTCACTCTAACACTCTCTTACAATTTCATACACTAATTTGAGATTTTCTAGTGTATTTAGGTGGATTGAATTAAGAGAGAAAAAAAAAATCCTGGAATGAGCTTAGAGAGGAGAAGAGAAGGCAGTCACGGCTTGAGTTCTAAAACATACACCTCACGCTCTCTGTCTCCACACCTTTCTTACGGAAGTTATTTACACGAAAGAAATTAGTCAAAGTTTAATGGGCCGAAGTCCATTTGTGCTTTGACTTCAACATCAACCAAAAAGGCATTGGAAATTGAATCCATATCTTAGAACAACTGTTGGCCCCACATGACAGTCTCACAACATACGCTAAATGTAGATAAGAGAGAATGCCCTATAAACCTTTGAGAAGAAGATAGATTGTTTGTAATGTATTTCATTCATTTGTAAAAGTTGATTACAGAGAGAATACAATTGGTGTATATATAGGTGCGTATGATGAAAATCCTAATTACATTTTACCACTTTACTCTTTGTAATTTTGTACCAGGGGCGGATTCAGGATTTTCGTCAGGGGGCAAAAAAATATCGAATCGGATTTAAATATCTAATCGGGTTTAAATCCATTAACTAATTGGGTACTCGACAAAAAACAGTGCTTTAACTTATAATTTCCAATGCTTTGACTTGTAATTTTTGATGCTCTGACTTATAATTTTCATTACCAATCAAAATTCAACAGATTTATTTCAATTTTAACCCTAAATTTAACTCGAATTACAAATTAAACGTTCAGAGGGGGGCAAAAAAAATCCAAAGGAGGTAAAGTCAGTCGGAACTGATAAATTTCCACTAAAACTCAAAATCCAGGGGGGACAGCTGCCCCCCCCCCCCCCCCCCCCCCCTGTTCTGTACTTGGGTCCGCCCCTGTTCTGTACTTGGGTAAAGTCAGTCGGAATACACTGGGTCCGCCCCTGTTCTGTACTTGGGTAAATGGTGAATTAAGCATTGTTGATAAGCATGACTCTCTGATAGAGGAATAATTTGCTGTAGCAACCGTTGGCACTAGGGAGATTTGGTCTCCAATTGAGACTGGAATGGACGTATCCATTTTAGTCTTGACATGCCCATATATAATTTATCCAAATGCTCGCTCATTAATAGCTGACATACAATTCTACCATACATTTACTTTCATTTATGTAGTAGATTATATTATAGTTTTACAAAACTATCCAAAAATAAAATAAAATTATACATGTTTATCTATAATTTATATATTACACATTGCCATATTATTTTTGGTCTTATTAAAATTAAATTGTTGCATTTTTATACATTTGATAAATAACTAAATAATTTTTTAATTAGATAAAATCTAGTGATTAAGATAAATAGAAAAAAAAAAAAAGATTCTTCAAAAATTATTATTTTCAAAATACTAAATTAAGATTACAAACATGGAGTTCCCAAAATGATCTTATTAATTTAAAAATAAATAATAAATTTGACCGTACCTTCTAATAGAAATCTAAAATAGAAGTATCCATTTGTTGTTTATCTTTATCTATTTTGAAATAGCTTATATACGGACCGCCGAGTGGGTATATATACCTCCCTATCTCTCGTTTTATTTTCTCCACAGCCTTTTCACATTCTCTCGTAATTTTGAATATCCTTCTCTTTCTCTAGCTCTCAATTAAAAATGATTTCCACAGATTCAATTCGCACGGTGGTCGGAATAATAGGTACAAGCGATCTGCAGTTTTTTTTTTAGTGCTCTTCTCTCTCTTTTTCTCCCTTTCTCAATATTTCTCTTTACAAAGTTTAATCGCTTAATTTCTCTTTTCACAATTTCAGGGAATGTTATCTCGCTTGGCCTGTTCCTCTCTCCATTGTAAGTTATTTCCTCATACATATGAAAATCATATATGTGTAATCTGATAAGTTTTATTTGTATCTATTTTGCATTTGTATGTATTTTGCATTCTTTAATTCATTGTATTTTACATTCTCTCATAAGTTGCATGTTTGGTATTTTGCTGGATAATATATAACTCTTCATTATATATTAATTCCCGGATGTTCAGGAGACCTGAAATATTGCTTTCTTTTCAATTTTCATTTTTAAGAAAATAAAAATTGGGATTTTAAACAACTAAAAACTTCTATATTAACAGCTATTATTTCCTGTGTAATAAGTTGAGATTGGTGAAAATATGACATTTGCTTTAAAAGAACGGAGATTATAAGTCATACTTTTTTTAGAGTAAGGTGGCAAGATGCCATCTTATGAATTTTTATTGATAAAAAGTATTTGCGAATAAAATACTTAGTTCGAATTTTGCTAGATAAAATAATATAACATAAAACTATTTGCGAAATTAATTTTCGGCTGTTCTAGAAACGTGCATGAAATTGTTTTTTTTTTTTTTTCAATTTTCATATTAAAAAAAAGTTGGATTTTTAAATAGCCAAAAACTTTCCTTATATATACATCCTTTTCGAGGTTTCTGAAGTGGAAAAAACCAGTACAAATTAAATCAGTAGTAACTAAAATTAGAATCTAATTAAGTTTGCATTTTTCCAAAAAAAAAAAATTCAAAGATAATTTTTTATGGTGGTTTCCCTTTAATTTGTATATTGAAGGGATGAGTAGAACTAAGGTGTTCTTAAGCTCACCAAGTTCCTTTGTGAGCTTAACTCAAAAATCTATCGGATTGACTTCAAAAGATGCATCCAAAGCGTTCAAACCGATCTACTTCATGAGTAATGCGTTTATATGTCAAATTTTTAAATTTTTGAACTAATTTAGTATGAAGTCAAGCGGTAAAAAAAAGATGATTTATAAGTTCATTTTAATGAGTTCATTTTCATCATTTTTGACCACTTGACTTTATACTAAACTAGTTCGAAAAATTATAAATTTGACATGTAAATGCATCACTCGTGAAGTAGACCGGTTTCAACGGTTTGGATGTGTTGTTTGAAGCCAATCCGATAGATTTTTGAGTTAAGCTCACAAAGAGACTTGGTGAGCTTAACAACACCCTAGTTCTACTCTTTAGATACATCGTAATCCAATTTGATTCAATTTAATTATCTTTTGATTATCAAACAAATGCCGATTAAACTAAATTGTTAATAATCTCATGCTTGATGGATGACAGCCAATAAATTTTCAATTTGCAAATATTTGATAGCTAGTTTATCTAAATTATATAATAATTGTAAGTTTTAAATTTTCATTAATTAGCATTTTGTAGTTGTAACATTTGACAAATAAATAAAATATCAATATAACTTCATTATTTAAACACCTAAAACCCAGAACACTTTGAAGACAAGCACCTGACAATTTATAGTTGAAACATGCATGCCCTCATTCCATGCAAAATCTACCAATAACTGCTACAATTTAATTGTGTTTTGTTGTGACCATTGAATGAACAAATTACAGACCGACCTTCATAACAATTGTGAAAAAAAGAGCTGTAGAGCAGTTCTCACCGATCCCGTATCTGGCGACACTGCTGAATTGCATGATGTGGATTGTCTACGGACTGCCCATTGTGCATCCAAACAGTGTGCTAGTGCTCACCATCAATGGTGTGGGCTTCTTCATAGAGGCGCTCTACCTCGCCATTTTCTTCACCTTCGCCCCGCGCCCCCTTCGTGTAAGCTCTTGTTCTTTCTTTTGTCTTTAATTTGTTATTGTTTTGGGTTTTAATTTGTAATGGAAGATGACAAAATGTACTGCTCTTGTTGTTCTCTGCCAATTTTGGAATTGTTAATATATATTTTTTTTCTGTGTTTTGTGCAGCTTAAAATTGTTGGCATTTTGGCGGGAGAGCTGGTGTTTGTCGGAGCCGTCCTGGGTGGGGTGCTCGGTGGGGCCCATACTCATGACAAAAGGACAGAGATTGTGGGGATTCTCTGTGTCATATTTGGCACAGCCATGTATGCATCACCGCTTTCTGTAATGGTAAGAATAGTTGATTCTTATAGCAGTTGGTGGTATATGCAGAATGGTTTGCTCTGCTTTTATTTGTTTTCACAACCGCATTGGTGGGGCTTTGACTGAAATTTTGTATTAATCTTGATTAAGAGCCTTAAAATTGATAACAACAAAAATGTGTCGGTTCGTGTTGCTACCATATCAGTACGTCTTCTGAGAAAATAATAACACTACATTCCTAAGTTGACAGATTAGTACCGAGATTTTCTTTATAATCTGTTCAGAAGTTTAGCATGAGAAGATGTCAGTTTGGATGGGACACTTTCCAATTTCAAGCAGTTACCAATTTGAATTAATGTACACTGTTATTTTTTGTCTTCCTTCAGTCAAATTAAGATGATCCAGATCCAGTTGCGAATACCCAAATTGAAACTGTATATGCATGCACTCAATAAATTCATTAAACATAATCTAAATTGCATATTTTCTGTGTGTCACAAATACATGTGCATTGTCAATAGTTGATGCGTGATGAGTTTAAAAATGCAACATATAAAGAAGAAGTCTTGGTTGCAGCATCTATTTGTTCATGACTTTTTTTCTGGAATAAGAAAATTATGGTCGAGAGAAGGCTGATCTGGACTAAATTTTAGTTTGAATAACTAACAATTTCCCTCTTTTTTGCATTTTGTAACAGAGAATGGTGATTCAGACGAAGAGTGTAAAGTACATGCCATTCTATCTCTCCTTGGTCAGCTTCCTAAATGGTGTTTGCTGGACAGCCTACTCTCTCCTTCGCTTTGATCTCTATATCTTGGTTAGCCATATCTTCTCAATTTGCCTTTTGAACTCGGTATAAATCAAAATGCTGCACAGTATGATAAACCTCTGTACCTTTCAAATTAGTAAACTACCTTTATGGTGTTATTGTCTTATTTTCTAATAAAATTTAAAATTGGGTTGTTCATTGAAGCACCATAGATCTCCTTCAGTCAATTTTAGTTAATCTTCAAAGTCATCACAGACAATATGAATGGGGTTAAATCCAATTGAGGTTATTGGGAAACTAAGTTTACCAGTACATAATTTGTATCTACCATACTATTTTCACCAGCAATAGACCATACTAAAGTGGTAACAAAAGCTGACAGAAGAAGTTAACTGATTTCAAAAGTAGCAAAAACTAACTTTTCAATGTAACATAAAACCCGCAAAAGACAGTGGCACAACACGAGATTCAAAATATTGGTCTTCACCCTTGATTGATATTAAGTTACTAATTATATTTTCTTTTTCTTGCATGAGCAGATACCGAATGGTCTTGGTGCTTTGCTTAGTGCAGCTCAGCTGATTCTGTACTGCATTTACTACCGTACCACTCCGAAAGATGAGCCGAAGCAAAACCTTGAGCTGCCACAGATTGTCCCGGCCAATGACCCTGACTCTCTCCGGTCGATGAAAATGGAGAAATAGATGTTGGGTTTCCATTGTTTTCTTGCAATCGTCCAATTTTTGTCATTGTCCAATTTTAAGGTCAAGGCATCATTAATTGTAAGAAGTAACAATTGACATGGTGTTTTGTCATGTGGAATTTAACCATCAATTTTAGAGCTAATGTAGTTTTTTTTTCCATGATTTTTCCTTAAATTATCTACATTTTGAAGTTTGAACACTACCGTAAATATGACAAGCATTTTTCTTCACTATAAGATATACAACTATGCCAAAATTCTCTTATGTTGAAATAATAGTCTGGCAACGGCACAATTGCTGTATACATGGAACAGTTTGAAAGATAAGTCTGGTCCAGTACTACCCAAGTATATATTACAATCTCCTAATTAGAATTGAATTTATGATGAAATAAATTCAAAACTATCCGATGACAATTTTGGGAGAGAGCTGCTACCAATTTGATCAAACTTTTTCCAATGTTATACAAATATCCAGAATATTTTCTAACCTTCAGTTCTTGCCGTTTCACATATCTGCGACAATACATTAATTTGGCATTTTTTTCTTTTAGTAAAATGGGGTCATGCCCGCATTTCTATTGATTGTATTCAGCAAACGCAGATCTTCTTATTGTACTCAGCAAACGCATTGCAAACTTCATATGGTTCGATGAAATTTTGATGAAGATTACAAACCGATTCAATTTGGACTAACTTCATAGAAAGCAGCTTGGGTCCGATGCCCATCAGACTCAAATTTGGGTCCGATGGGTTTCGGGACCGTCCGATCTGCTTTAAGATTCGTGCGCACGAATTTCAAAGCAGATACGAAAGTTGTGAGCGCGAATCTTAAAGCAGATCGGACGGTCATCGAACCCATCGAACTCACTTTGAGTCCGATGGACATCAGACCCAAATTGACCTCAACTTCATATGGTTCAATTTGAACCTTTTTCTACCGTCTATATCATGCAAATTTTTGGTGTGGTCCCGTACAATTTCATCTCACGACTATCACCAGAATATTAAAGGGGCCGTGCATTAATTCCACCACTAATTAGATTAATTTGGATTCTGATTGGACAATCTGAATCTAACAAAAGAAAAATTATATTATCTTAGAGGATATGAATACCGCAAAATTTAGTAGTTCCTCATCGAGTTCTTTGACAAGTTACCACTTCCTAAGGGAGAATTAAAGATTTGGGTCGATGATGATCATCGGAGTAGTCTGATTTGCTTTAAAATTTGTGTGCACAAATTTTAGAGCGGAACCCGCACGACTGTTCAAGCACATCAGACAACTCTGATGCAATCAGACTCAATTTGCGATCATGAGATCCAAATTTATTTAATTGTGACTATTCAGATTATGGATGAATAAACAAATGGACTCTATTAGTAGGATTTTTCTGTCCACACATGTGGACAGGTGATTCGGTTCCAAATTCTTTGCCCACCATTGAATTTAGCTAATCTCTGCTTGACATATGACTTTCATTTTTTATCTTATTAATGACAATCTGTTTATTTAATTAATTGATTGTGGATGGATTAAAAAAATAACTTTATGAACTATTTAATTAATTAATGATGATCTTTTATTTCCTCTTTTCTCCGTCCCTTCACCTTTTAATTCAGAACTTATTTAAAAAAAATTGTTAATCAAATTAATTTATATTTTCCTTTCTATGTACCTCTACCTAACAAATTGTCAGCATTTGTATATTTAATAAAATCAAAAATCAAAACTTGACAAGAATACATAAACATTTATAGAATCAATATTATGATAATTAAAAAAAAAACAATATGACTATGTCAATTTCATATCCAGCTATTATCTAAATTATAACATCATGGAAATGTTAAATAACTCCTCACACAAAAAAAAAAAGTAAAAATATAATAGGCCAAAAAACATGGTCTTTTTGTTGGGTACAAGTACAGAGAAGAAAAAATATAAATTAATTTGATTAACGAATTTTTTTTAATTAGTTCTGAAATGAAGGGTGAAGATACCAGGAAAGGGGAGAAAAGATTCTCATTAATTAATTAGTTCAAAAAAAAATTAATCCATCCACAATCAATTAATTAAATAAAAAATCCTCATTAATGACATAGAAAATTGATTCCATGTGTCAAGCAGAAATTAACTAAACTCAATGGTGGACAAGATTTTTCTGTCCACCTGTGGGCAGAGGATACGATTCTACAAAATTAAAACCGTTAGATATGATATATATCATTTTTCTCTATGCACACATAAAATATCACGACATTTTGATTTGATTTTAATTAGTATCGTGAGTTTGCAAAAATACACCGATGTGGATAAATTCTAGACGTTGATATTTCAACTTATTGATTTATATAATTAAAACCAAAATTCAAGAGTGATATTTTTTTATGTGCATGTCGAGAAACTAATATAAATCACATATCTAAAAGTTTTATTTTGACATATAAATTTTAGAATTTTTGTTATTAGAAAATTAAAAAGTTAAAACTTGATGGAGACACACAAAAATAAAAACATTTGAACTCTCCTCTTAAAAGTATAACATAAAAGTTCCAAACTGTGTAAAATTTTCGTACAATTTGAAATGCCGATGGTTTTGAAAAAAAAAAATTGAAATAATTATCTTATATTGCACAATCCATGAATTAATGATATTTATAAATCTGTAATCTGCAAAATTTAAAATTAATTGATAAACGTGTGATTTGTCTTGATAATTAATTGATCTTAATTACAGATTAATTAAATGAATATGCTCTATGCATATATACAATAGTGTAGCCAGAATTTTTGTTAAGTGGAGTAGACAAAAATGCTCAGGGCTAGACAATTTCTTATATCGAGGTAGACAATAATTCATATTCACATGGAGCTAGTATTGGTTTTTCAAATTCAGGAGTAGATAACTGCCTACTTCTGATTAGACGTAACCCTGCTCCTGCATATAGAGTAAAACAAAATGGATACTCACTCTTTCTATATGTAGCAAAAAGAAAATATGATACGATAAGCATATTATGCAAGTAGTTAGCATATATATATATAGATGGACTACGGTACATTGTAATGTATATGCTCTCTTGTACATTGGACTATAAATCGTCGGATTCAAAGTTCAAACAGCCGATCCAAACCGTTCAACTTATTCTCCATATTAATATGTGTTTAGAGACCAAATTTTACATTTTTTGAAAAAAAAATTACTATTTTTTTAGATTTATTGAAAATCGCTATTTTTCAGACAAATCTGGACCATAATAAAACAACGATTTTGCAATAAATCCAAAAAAATAGTAAACAATTTCTAAAAATGTAAAATTTGGTCTCCAAACCAATGTTCTAAATAGTGCGCTATAGCGTTTTTGGACCCTAAACGCTAAGCTATGGCATCAAGATACGCTAATTGAGCTATGGCCGCTATAGCGCATAGCGTGTAGCGCAAATAGCGCGTGCTATGCATAATGGGCTTTTTTAGGCAATTTATATGGGCTTTAAATAAAGACCCAAAAAAATTAAATAAAAGCCCAAACCGAAATCAATAAAAGCTTTGTTGCTACAGATATTTTAATTTGCCCAAACCGAGAAGGAAACCCTTGCTACAGATCTAGGTTATTTTGAAATTTGAATAGAAAAAAAATAGATTATGTCATGAATCATGATGCTTAAGATATTTTGAAAAGAAAAAGATTGATAGTTTATGATATTACTATGGATATTTTGAACCGCAATTTGGACTTTGTACTGGTTCAATATGAATATTATAATTTCTTAATTAATTTGGTGTTATTTATTCTATGAGACTTTAGATAATGTTGATATTTAATACAAATATATAATATAATTTTTGTAAAAAAAAAACGCTATGTAGCAATAGCTTCCGCTATAGCTACGCTATTCGCTATAGCTTTTTTTGTAGCCTCCCCGCTATGACGCTATAAACGCTATTTAAAACATTGCTCCAAACACATATTAATATGGAGATCAAGTTGAACGGTTTGGATCGGCTGTTTGAACTTTGAATTCTATGATTTATAGTCCACTTGAGAAGGCACACTTAATTTAGACGAGAATTTAAACAACAAAACTAGGACTTGTCCTAGTATTAACTTGAGTACTCTTTTAATTCCCTTCAAATGTTAACTAAATCTGAAGCAAAAAAAAAATGTTAACTAAATTTTTCATTCTTGAAACGTGAGGATTCTAAATACATGAGGATTCTAAATACGTGAGGATTCTAAATACAATGGAATAAAAACTTTTCTTGGTACCTTCGCATACACAACAATTTCATGATAAAGTTCATAAAATTTATCCAACTATTATATAATCTCTCTCATTATGCAATAGAAAAATTGAAAAATCTGGTGCGTAAAGATACTTGCGGTCTCCAATCAAACCCCTTCCTACAAATATAATATTAAATAAATAAATCTGGTAGCAACACCGAAATTTTTTAGTTACCACCACAATTAATTAAAATTAAACAACCACCACTTATTCTCTAAATTTCAATTCTTACTACCCACGCACTCTCAGAATGCACACCAATTTTTTTGGTGCGCCAGCTGGAGGTGCGCACCAAATTAATTTTTTTATTATTTTTTTGTTTTTTATTTTTTGGTGCGCACCCTCAGGAAGCGCACCAAATATTTTTTTTTTAGTTTTGTTCTGTTATGTTTGAAATTTTTGGACTAAATTTTTTTTTTCTGTTCTAATTTATTTTGTTATGTGGTGTTTAGAATTATATGTACACATCAAATTTGACAGTGAAATTGTAGAAAATAAAACACACTTGTTTAACAAATTTTGTACTAAATTTGAACTAAAAATTACTACAACAAATTATACGCACAATCTGAGCAGCGTTTTGTACTAAGTAAGTTGGTGCGCAAATTGCTACAAATTATACGCACAATCTGATCAATGTTTTATACTACAAATTATACACAGAACAAAACAAAACTAAAAAAATAATATTTGGTGCGCTTCCTGAGAGTGAGCACCAAAAAATAAAAATAAAAATAAATAATTTGGTGCACATCCCCAGCTAGCGCACCAAAAAAATTGGTGCGCGCCCCCAGAGTACGTGGGTGGTAAAATTTGAAATGTAAAGTTTTGAATGGTGGTTGTTTAATTTCGAATTATAGTGTGGTAACTAAAAAATTTCGGCAACATGCATATCCGGAATGTTATAACTCTGTAGATTTTGTTCTCTTTCGGCCTGGTCAGATTTCGTCGAATCTGAGCCCCTCCCTTTTCTTCTTCCTAATCATCTCCTCTACTTCTCTCTCTCTCTGGATCATACCTTGTTAATTCCCGTCCAAGAGATGTCTTCTCATCTCCTTGTCTTAGACACGCGCGTCCGAACACACAGAGATGCAAACACAAAACGAAAACTCACATGCACTTAACAACTTAACAAACACCAATACATATAAGAGGAGGGTTCAAATAAATCATTATTTTTGTGCTTCAATATGCTCCACATTGTTTATCTCTATTTTTAAAGTCCGAACAGTCGATCTAAACCACTCAACATGATCTTCATAATAAAATATGTTTGAATACCATATTTTAGATAGGTACAAAATCACTTTTTTAAGAAGATTCTGGACCATCTGATAAAGTGATATTGTACCTATCTAAAAAAATAGTAAAAAATTCTAAAAAATATAAAATTTGGTCTCCAAACATTTTATTATGAAGATCATGTTGAACGGTTCGGATCGACTGTTCGGACTTTGAAATAGAGATAAAGAATGTGGAGCATATTAGAGCACACAAATTATGGTGCATTTGAACCCTCCTCTACATATAAATAAAGCTACAAATTGGCGAAATAATCACCCAAAAGGCATGTGCAAATCAAAATTATGAGGTAATAATCAAACTTGAGTGAGGCTATGGTGCTATGCATAGCACGGATGGCTAGTGTACTACGGCTCAATATGGTACTTTTTAAAATCCTAACGGTCGATCCGAACCGTTCAATGTGATAACCATATGAATATGTACTTGCAAACTAAATTTTATATTTTTTCGAATTTTTTTACTATTTTTTTAGATAGGTAGAATTTTGATGGTCCAGAATTTTCAGAAAACACTGATTTTTCTACCTATCTAAAAAAATAGTAAAAAAATTCAAAAAAATATAAAATTTAGTTTGCAAGTACATATTCATATGGATATCACATTGAATGGTTCGGATCGACCATTAGAATTTTAAAAAGTACCATATTGAGCCGTAGTACACTAGCCATTGGTGCTATGCATAACACCATAGCCTCACTCATCAAACTTTGAGCGGTTCTGATAACACATTATAATTCAGATCTGGAAAGATTTGTACTGGGCTGAATTTCAGATTTCCTGATTTTGGGCTTTCAAAAGAGTTCGGCCTATCTATTTAATTTTACTTTTTTAATGGACTCTATATTTAATTTCTTAGTTTTCAAACTAATCCCAAATAACTTCGGTTCTCCGGTCCCTTTTTTTTCTCTTTTAAATCCGGACACCTTCCTTTTCTTCTTCGTGATCCGCTGATCGCCTGATCTGCTCTTCCCAAACGATTATTTCTTTATAAACAAGCCTTATTTTCCCACTGAGGGAGCATTCTTTTTCCAAATGAAATAATATATAATTTAGAACTCAATTGTATGCGGTACCACCAAAAAACCTTGTAATCGGTTGCTATAGTCCACTTTTACCCAAAAAAAAAAAACCTCAAATAATACTTGCGATGTGGGTAAGCATATTTGATACTAATAACAATATATGATCCACCAACAGCTAATATTTGTAAAAGTATAATGAATATTTTCTTGATTATATTTAAAGTACGGTGGTATCCACATTTCTCTTCGAAGAGGAAGAATAACAAAATTAATATTCTGGAACATTTCGCTGGGTGTACAGTGTACTATTTATTTTGGGTAAAGAAAATGCAGTGTACGTACACAGCTCACGCGCTCAACATATGTGAGGTAAAGCGTACATCCAAGCATAAAACACCATCTATTACACGCTTTTGAAATCCAATTACTGACCTTCAAAGCGTTACTTTTTTATTTTTTTGCCAAAAAAGGAAAAAGGTGACATGATCTTTCCTTTTTGAAATGTTAATTTTGTAATTATGAACTGACAAATAGTTGTACCATTATCAAAATGACGAAAATCGTGGATGTGGCTAAGGACTTGTAACCATCTTTTGAAATGCTAGCTGTAATTGTAGTCAATGAGCATATATATATATATCACAATCCTGAATTTACATAATATAAATGTCTAGATACATGCTATCTTTTCGCCTATTTTAATTTACGCGTTCCAATCAGGTCATAACAGCCCTTAGATAAATGCACAAAATATGATTATTTAATTACAAACCAAAGCCCAGATCAATGATCTCAGTCCATGCAAATATGGTTTCTACATCCTTTTCTCTCTTTACCATATTCATTGTTTCTCTTTCTAAATCTGTTTTCACCTCAGCCAGAACAACGGGTAAGCAATTAACTGGATTTAGTAGTGATCTAATCCACCGAGATTCTGTAAATTCCCCCTTATTCAACCCTTCTCTTAGCCACCATGACCGGTTTCGAGCTTCCGTCCATCGATCTCATACACGGTTCAACATTCTTCGACGAGCCATCTTATCAACAGGCAAAACATCACGAGCATCATTTCAGTTCGGTCTCGCGTCTTCTAATTTTGAGTACCTCATGACCATTCAAGTTGGCACACCATCTCAAAGCATTGTTGCAATTATTGATACAGGAAGCGATGTTGTCTGGACCAACTGCTGGTCATACCGCAAATCTTACAAACAAGATGCTCATGTTTTTTATCCAAAGAACTCATCTACCTTTCATGGACTCGAGTGCAACTCAGGCTCATGCAACTTGCTCAACGCCCCTGAAAGGAACTGCAGCAAAGAAAATGATAGCTGCAGGTACAAACTGTGGTATGGTGATGGGTCCGTTGTCTACGGGTTGCTAGCCAACGAAACCTTTGCTTTCAACACATCAGATGGACAGCACATAAAAGTTCCGGAAGTCATATTCGGATGTTCCGATATATCAAATGTTACGTTCGATGATAAGCAAACAGCAGGGATAATCGGGCTTGGTCAGGGACCTCTATCACTTGTCTCTCAACTAGGTCCATTGTTAAGCTACAAATTCTCCTATTGTTTTGCGCCTTACACAACAAACGGTGCTTCCGGTAAGCTTAATTTTGGCTCGAATGCCTTGTTCTCTGGTCCACATGTGTCTTCTACCCCTCTTATTAAGACTCCACTACTCCCGTCGACTTTCTTCGTTGTGCAATTCTCAGGAATCAAGGTCGGGGACTTGGAACTAGAACCCCATGGCAGTAACATCATCCTAGACTCCGGTACCACTTTAACATACCTTGATCGAAAGCTGGTACAACCGATATTGGAGAGAGTAAAAAACATGATCCATCTACAGATTGTTAAGGATCCAAATTTTGATCTTTGCTTTAAGACTGATTTGAACAATTCAAAGGTTGAATATCCGGATATCATTCTAACTCTCGGTACAGTAAAGATTAAATTAGGACCAGAAAAAGCATTTGTTAATTGGGAAGATGACAAGAGGTGCCTTAACATTGTTACAAGTACTACAGGGTTTCAAATTCTTGGAAATTTAGCCCAGCAAGAATTGCATGTAGGTTATGATCTTCAAGAGCAGAGGGTCTACTTTGCATCAACCGATTGTACTCGGCTTTAAATACCTCTGTGATTGTACTAGTGACTCCAAATTTCTGTTGATACTGGACGAGCGCTCCCTGAAGAGTTCATTAGGCGAGCTGTTAAGACAACTCAGCATTCTACATCCATGAAAGCGCTCAAGTGGCAAGCGGAGATTCATTAGAGAGATCCAACCAACGGATTGGATTTGACTCCAACTCGTAGAACTTCGCCTATAAATATAGGATAGACCTGTGTACTTGGATTAGGAATTATGTTATCTGATCTTTTCAATTTCTCAATTTCATTTTACTGTTTCCGTTGTACTCATTTTATCAGTTCAATCAAATTCATTCTTTTTATCGCTTCAATTTGCATTCTGTGTTCTTGCTTGATTTGAGGGTCGTCTCATCTCCGCAGCAGAGAAAGAATGGGACTCTTTTCGCACGACTTGTGAGTTTTGAGTATGAAGTTTTCAGGTATGTTGCTATGTTTGGAGAACAAATATTCGTCTTTTCAAATATTTTATTTCTTCCAAATTTAACATGATAATTTCCAATGGTTTTATTTCGAATCTAATTGTTACCATTTCCAAAAATAATCAGCAATTCACCGTCCACCCATTCTTGAGTTCTTTAATTCTCTCCATCCTTTTGACAAACTAAAATACAAATCTAATTAAATTGAGATGCATCTAAAAGTAAGATATGCAGCATGATTAGCATTTGATAAAAATAAATAAATCTAATTAAGTAAAGGAAATAATCAAATTTTAATCGCCTTTAGAAGGGGCATTAATATTCTTTATTCGGAAGTTCCAAATTAAGTGCAACTAAAATCGTATAAATAGACCTAGCTATAAACTTTTCCTTCTATGCCTCTTAAACCAAATCAAACTGCCCAATGTCTCCTTTGTTGCTCATTTTTCTCGTTTTCCTCTTGGGTCCTACTCCATGCTCGGCACGCCACGGCAACAACATCAACATCAATTCCTCCACATTGGTTCAATTCTCCAGTCTAGCATGGGACCCAATTGCACAACACTTTGTTGCTGGATCCGCCTTGGGTCCCGCTGTTTATGCCATCTCCGAAGCTGGCATTGTCAAGTGCCTCTTCTCTGAACCTTTTTCCAATAGCAGTGGTGTCTCGACCACTGCTGTCGCTGTTGATCATGTACGTCGAAGGCTGATTGTCGCCTTCTCAAATCATTCGTCTGTTGCTGCTTATGATTTGGAATCATACATGAGAATTTTTTCAGTATCTTTGCCAGAGTTAGATGATGGTCTCGGTGGGGTTACAGTGGATTTGGAGAGTGGGGAGGTGTTTGTTAGCAGTGCCCAGAGAGGAGTTGTGTTGAAGGTCGGAGTTGAAGGAGACAGATGGAAAGTAATTTCAGAATTTAAAATACCTAATAATCAGGGACTCAGTGGACTCGTACATACCAGTCATGGATACATCATTACTATGCAGGTAATTAGGTTTTGAGTTGTTATTTGGTATGAATTATTATTTTTGTTATATTTGGTTTTGTTTTGCCAATGACACTCGAAATAAATAAGGACATGATTTTTGTGTTTGCTAAAAAAAAAGTAAACAGCTGCCCAAAATGAAATAGAACCAATTGTTTAGATAAGTAGCCAAAGTAGGGATATTGTAATTAGCTATATGTACTTGCGTTATGTCCGTTTCATATGGTACTAACAGTATTTAAAAAGCAGTTTGGTTTATTTATTTATTTTTGTGTAAGGCTTATTCGAGAAGGACCAAAATTATATATTTATTTTTACAGCTTAACCAACAGGATAATAATATATAACTTTCTTACTATTAGTATTAATCTATATATATGGCATACGTTACGCCAAATTAAGGATGCCACGATGGTATTCGTCATTTTGATTGACACAAATTCATTGTGTTAGCATCATATTACTATATATGAACGAATAAATGATGATTATTACATAAGTATCCACAATTTATGTACTCTTTAATTTATATGCTTTTCGAAAGAATAAGTTTTCTTTCATTTACAGCCAACAACAAAAAAACTATTCAAAGTGGATTCTGTAAAGAGGACAGTTGAAGAGATTTTGTCTGGAGATAGTATGCATGCAAATCTGTTGGCACCAGCAGCCCATGCCATTACCCTCCGAACCAACTTATCAGTAGTTGTTGCTACCAACCATGCACTTCACTTAATAAAGGGTGATAACACTTGGGAACAAGCGTCTACTGCAGATATAATCAAGCCCAAGCATAAGAAGACGATAGTTGCAGTAGCAATGCGAGGAGGCACAACATTTGCATTGATGAAATCACAAGAGAGTTACCGGATTGAGGAGGTATTTTGGGGAATGTCGTTTTTAGTGAAGTTAACGGGATGGATCTTGCTCTCTGGTACAATAGTGTGGTTTTGTGTATTATACTGGTTAATGTGGAAATGGAATGGGAAAGATAAACAGTACCTTAGTCCTTATGGTCACTGGACTCCGATAGAATGGCGAGAGATCTGCAGTTGGTTTCAGAAAAAGTGAAATTCAGCTTTGTCAAGGCCGAGTTGGCATTGGCAGTGTAGGGTACGGTTGAAATTATTTTCATTTATTGCGTTTTTGTGAGTATGAAGTATGTTTTTTTGTTCTTGGGTTGGCATATGGAATAAACCGTGTGATCCTTTTTGTCATCCTTGGATTGCACTCACGCCTCTCCTCTGTTATTAGAATTACAAGTAAGACAACAAGATACTATGACAAAACAAGAAAGCGATACAAAAAGGATATATATTTTTTCAATATATGCTTTACTGGTCCAATACTATACAGGGACGTGTATAAGTCTTGAAAATTACCAATGTTCTGTCCATCCCCTTTCAACTCTGATCTCACTTTATCGATCTCTGTTCGGGAATTGATATGCATGTTTATATTCAGATGGATTTCTGAAAATCCAAACTGCTGCATATAAATAATCAATCATACGCATCAATTTAATCGCACCAGTTTGGTTGCACTAATTCAATTCATATGGACCTATTCAGAAAAGGTGATAGTCAGCTTAAACAAGCAGAGTTGGTGGGAGAAAACTCAGTTTTAGAAAAACAGGTTTAAATTGCATTTATAAGTCCGCATTAAAATTCGCATATGCGGTATATATACAGTGCCTACCGCATACTGCATCGAAACCGCATTTAAAAACATCGCCAAGAACTAAGGTCGGCATCTGATGTACTCCACCTTGATATTCTTCAAGCAAGAACAAAATCAAATAAAGAGTTGTAGCAAGCAAGGCTATATTGCCTATTGGTTGTTCAACTCGAATTAACTATATATCATAGCACCAACAAATTATATTCTAGTTCCTGCAGACATTGACATAATTGAAGTATGTGAGTGGCATACAAAATATTGCAAAGATTGCTTTGAATGCTAGAAAAATGACCATAACGCTGTCAAAGATCTTATATAAAACATGATCAGTCATATTTGAAAAACTTCCATACAGATAAAAGAAAAACACGTATTACTAAAGAATAAAAAACAGTGACAGTTGCAGAAGACAAAAACTGGGTTTAATTGGACTTTGGATTGTTTATTTTAAACTGAAAAAGAGGGTTCGGTAAGAAGTACCTTCGATAATCAATCAGTTTATCAGAATTTTAATTTTATTCTTTTGGTGACGCAAGCGCAACTCATGGAATCAATTTCTTTTCTTTTTTTGAGAACCTGGCAGAAGCTGCCATGTGATTTTATTAATCTACAGAGTAGCAAATTACAACTGCAAAAACTGCAAAAACAAACTACATCCCTGCAACTTCATGTCCGATAAGTTGTCTCAAATAAGAAAAATACACAAACAATAATGAACTATGCTACAATGACCCGATTTCCATTGAGTTTTTATTCTCTAGCAATGTTTTAACCACAACCCCATGTCAAGAGTTTTCTAAGAGACCCAAACCTCTACAGCTCCAAGAAAGAATTTTGCATTTTTTGTAATTCATTAAATAAACCAAAAACCACAAACAAAAAGCAGCAACATAGACCTTCAGAGAAATCGAATCCCCTTAGATCTCATCTTCAGTCTCCAGTTCATCTTCTGAATCAGGATCAAAACGGGCACGATCATCCCAATCCATCTGATCAGACTGACCTTTCTCTACCTCACGCTCAAGGTTTTGCCGTCGTTCTGCATTGTCGGCTTGTAAAGCTTCCCTGACATCGGCATTTGTCAGACCGCACCCATCTGCAATGCTGGTACTGAGCTCATTCTCGATATGCACCTCAAAAAAGAGAACGGAGTAGGTCCGATGCCCGTCGGACCTACTTTTAGGTTCAACGAGCATGATGACCGTCCGATCTAATTTAAGATTTGTGCGCACGAAAACTGAAAGAGACACACACGAAGTTTAAAGCGTTCCGCACGAATCTTAAAGCAAATCGACGGTGATTAAACCTATCGAACCAGAGTAGGTCATCGGACCTACTCTCAAGTGCTCAAAAAAACCAGCCGGCGAGAGGTCTACCCTTGCCGGCGGAACCATTTCCTCTTAGGCGGCAATGCGTTTGTTTGATCCCTCCGGTCTTGAAGGGACTCTAACTGGGTTTAGAGGCTTTCTTTTAGTAGGGGTGGGATCTTGAATTGATGGGCCTGCAGCAAACTGAACAGGGACATTGACTAGAGAAGAGCCCTTTCCCTGCCTTTCCTTGAGGCCCGTTTTACAGCCCAGATCTCTCCTTTGAGTAGTGGGCTTCACCCATGGACTCCTTTGTTGCGCACCTCCTGGCCGAATAGGCTGCTGCCGACCCGTTGTAGGCCTAGGTTGACCCGCTATCCCTTTATGCTTGGAGATACGGCCTCTCCCTTGGCCCAGTAATCCTTGGAACCTCGTGTGCCTTGACGTGCACACTGGATGATTCGCGTGGTTCTTCCCTAGGGATTTGTGTTGCCCCATGCCTTTTGTCCTCTGCCCGATCTTCTGTGATCAATCAATCAGTAATCTATCAGCGGAGTGATTACCTCTGTGTGATTGACCCGCCTCACGAACTTTGGCACCGTTCCCCTTGCCTTGCAATTCAGAGGAGTTGTGTTCCCTTTCTTGCATTATTATATTCTCCAAAATAATAATGCTGATAAAATAACTAGGACTTATTTTATTTAATTATCAATTTATGTTAGTAGTGTAGAAACATAGTTGATAATAAAACCATATTTACTTAAATGAGATCATTAAATGACAAATAATATTCTTTATATATGTGATATTAGAAATGGGAAAAAATAAAGACATGATCAATCAATTATCAATCAATCCAACAATTTCTTAAATAACATTTAAAATATGAAAAGCAATCAGGATCAAAAGAACGCAAATTAAATAAACTTGTGGCGAGTACGTATCTAAGTAAATTTAGACTTCTATACGTAAAAAACATAAACAATATGCATATAATCAAAAGAAGACAAACTTATTTAATCGGAGGGCTGATATTCAATCCGTAATTTCATCTTTTAATCACAGTCATTGACGGATTAGGACATCTACGTGCTTAATATAAGAACTAATATCATGTCCGTGCATTGTAACGGAGACATAATATAACAGAACAAAAAAATTCTCATAGAAAATAACATATTTTATAAAAAAAATATAGACCAATGGAAAAGAATAATTATTTAACATATCCATGAATGATATTAAAATAGATTGGAACATGGACATATTATAAAATAGCAAATATGTTCAAAATTTAGTATTTCATAGAAAAAGAAGGGGAGGACTTTTAATTCATATTCCAATAAAATACTGTAATTTGTGATTTTATCATTTTACAATCTATTATAGCCTTGTTGCATGAAAATTTGTATAGGTTTTACTATTAACATGGATCTATAATCCTTATTGCTATATGTGCAAATATGTATCCTTATTGCTATTAATGTGGATTTTAATCCTTATTGTTATTATGTGTGGATTTGTATCCTTAAATGACATACAACGAAATAAAAAATTGCAGCGGTTATTGTGGATCTGTATCCGTAATGACATTTTATAAATGGAAAGAAATTGAGTATCTAACAATCAAATAAGGGGGGTTGGGAAGTTTTTCGAAAAAAATGAAGAAATCGGGACATATACATGTGGCGAGTACGTATGTAAATAAATATAAATTTCTACACACAGAAAAACATCGTAAGGATGCATATAATATATAAAAATTGGCAGACTGATTGATTGCAGGATTGATATTCAGTCTGAAAATTTACAGTCGTTGGCGAATTGAAACATCTATGTACATAATATAATAATGGAGATAGAGACATAAGACAATTATTTATTTTGCGAGCCACTTTTTTTTTTATTTTCTAATAAAATAAATTCATGTATAAATGTACGAGAGGAACATTAATTTATGAAAGGGAAGTAATATTTAAAGTAGGTAATTAATTAACGATAAAATTGTCTACAAATTAAAAGATTTAGATAATGTCGTGTTAATAGCATAGTGACAAATCTAAAGTTCGGGTTCGGTTCGGCGAGGTCAAAAATTCGTGATTCGAGTATAATTCGGGAATGATTCGGTACAACAAGGAAGCAAAAGAAAAAAAAAAAAAAAAACCCCAAAAAAAACGTAAAAAAAAATATTCAAAAAAAAAATTTTTTTTTTTTTCGCGTTTTTATCGCGAATAATTCGTAACTCGCGTTTTATACGCGTTTTATTGGCGAATAAAACATATTATACGTTTTTCTGCGTATTATACGGAGTTCGGTGCGGTTATGTTGAAAAAATGAATTATACGCGAATTATACGCATATAATTCGCGAGTTATGTCACTATGGTTAATAGCATATGATGTATTCGCTTATATTCAAATCCACAGCTCAGACAAACCTGTGCAACGCCCTGGTCATCACACTTTGCACACCTTCTGATCCTATACGACTCGTTGCATATATATTCGTCCTGTATCTACATAGCCACCGCAGGATTATTAAGTTAGGTCAGAACTGATAACAGGTAATGCCTGTAGTTCGATTCAATATGTACGGCCATTATTGGACGGAGAACGCTTACTCCTTTATGGGATTGGGAAGGTTTCTACTTTCCAGTGGACTCCACCAATCCACCTACTATTTGTATTAGCGTATCTGTACGCCGGATCCGTATCCTCCCAGTCCCAGTCCCAGGTACCTGACTCAAGCAAATTGAAACGGACAGTTCAGATTAATTTTATTTGGCCAAACTCAATCCGGTACCTAAGGAGACAGTAGGGAGCCCGTTTTGAGATTTGTGCCATGTTAAAAAAAACCGTCCGATCATAATTTGCTTGAATCAGGTAACCTGAGGTGTGTACGTGCGTACACTACACTACCAGCTTAGTGATCCAACAAATAAAAAAAAATTGTATTGAGTAAAATTTATGAATGTTTCATTTCTATGAGATAACGACGATTGATTGGTGTACCAATTTATAGCAATTTTGTCAGATTTTAGTTAAAATATGATTGATTCATGAAATGTACACTAAGTGTCTCTATACTTTCCTAATTATTGAAAAATTACAAGGATGAAATTGTAACATATGAACATTTTATATTGACAAAAAAACATATTCCATAAAAGTGACAATTGACAACACTTATCAAAGCAAAAAGAATTCAAAAAACATGTTAATTTTATAATTTTGACAATTATGAAAATGAATTATAATTTCGAAACATGCTAATATCAAAACGTTTGTTCCGGAGTTGTGGTGCAACCAATTGGTTTTCCGATTTTCAAAGTCCAAACGGTCGATCCAAACCGTTAGATGTGATTTCTATATTAAAATGTACTTGGAGACCAAATTTTACATTTTTTAGAATTTTTTACTATTTATTAAGTCAGTTTTAAAATCGCTGATTTTAATAAACAGTGAAAAATTTATAGATCATTGAAAATATCGATTTTAAAACTGACTTAATAAATAGTAAAAAAATTCAAAAAATGTAAAATTTGGTCTCCAAGAACATTTAATATAGATTGAATATTGAAAAGTTTGGATCGACGATTTGAAATTTCAAAATGTAAAAAATAGTTGTTGTAACTTTGTTGTAACTCAAAATTATTGTAACTTGATCCCTCCTCATATATCTCTATCTATCTATATATATATATATAGAGTGAGGCTATGGTGCTATGCATAGCACGGATGGCTAGTGTACTACGGCTCAATATGGTACTTTTTAAAATCTTACCGGTCGATCCGAACCGTTCAATGTGATATCCATATGAATATGTACTTGCAAACTAAATTTTATATTTTTTCGAATTTGTTTACTATTTTTTTAGATAGGTAGAATTTTGATGGTCCAGAATTTTCAGAAAACACTGATTTTTCTACCTATCTAAAAAAATAGTAAAAAAATTCGAAAAAATATAAAATTTAGTTTGCAAGTACATATTCATATGGATATCACATTGAACGGTTCGGATCGACCGTTAGGATTTTAAAAAGTACCATATTGAGCCGTAGTATACTAACCATCCGTGCTATGCATAGCACCATAGCCTCACTCATATATATATATATATATATATATATATATATATGAGGGTTCAAATGCCTCCACCATGCCTCCATTTTTAAAAACTTTAATAACTCAAAATTTAAAACTTAAAAGTCAAAATAAAACAATTGGATATGATCTACATCATTTTATCTATACATGTGTAAAAAATTATGATATTTCAATTTTGTTTTGGTTGTCATCAAGAGCTTGTAAAAAACGTACTAATGTGGATAATTTCTAGACGTTGATTTTTGATCTTATTGATTCACATATAAACAAAATCGAAATGTGATAATTTTTTATGAGCACATAGATAAAATAATGTAGATCATATCTAATGGTTTTATTTTGATATTTAAGTTTTAAATTTAAAGTTATTAAAATTTTAAAAATGGAGGCATGGTGGAGGCACAAAAAATGAAGACATTTGAACCCTCCTCATATATATATATATATATATTTATTAAGCCACTTTGAAAATCGCTGATCCGGTGGTCCAGAAAATTTTACTGTTTTTTACTGTTCACAGTGGATCAGCGATTTTCAAAGTGGCTTAATAAATAGTAAAAAAATTCCAAAAAATGTAAAATTTAGTCTCCAAGCACATTTCAATATTTAGAACATGTTGAATGGTTCGAATCGGTGCTTTGGATTTTCAAAATGAAAATATGGCCCGAAGTAAAGAGGGGTTTTACTTTGCAAAGCACAATAGCCCATCTCATATATATATATATATATATATAGAATCTGGCTAATATGTTACGCATATATAAGGGCCCCTCCGTGCTACGGCTCACTTTTTGAGTTTTCAAAATTCTAACGGTCGATCCGAACCGTTTAACATGATCTCCATATGAATATGTACTTGCAAACCAAATTTTACATTTTTTAGAATTTTTTTACTATTTATTAAGCCACTTTGAAAATCGCTGATCCAATGGTCCAGAAAAGTTTGTTGTTGTGTACAAATTAGTGTTTTTTCAAAGTGGCTTAATAAATAGTAAAAAAATTCTAAAAAATGTAAAATTTGGTTTGCAAGTACATATTCATATGGAGATCATGTTGAACGGTTCGGATCGACCGTTAGGATTTTGAAAACTCAAAAAGTATGCCGTAGCACGGAGGGCTCTTATATATGCGTAGCACCGTAGCACTGTCTATATATATATAGGATTTGGCTAATATGCTACGCGTAGCATAGAGCCTCCCCGTGCTACGGCTCATTTTTTGAGTTTTCAAAATCCTAACGGTCGATCCGAACCGTTGAACATGATCTCCATATTAATATATACTTGCAAACCAAATTTTACATTTTTTAGAATTTTTTTACTATTTATTAAGCCACTTTGAAAATCACTGATCCAATGGTCCAGCAGATTTTACTGTTGTGTACAAATTAGTGTTTTTCAAAGTGGCTTAATAAATAGTAAAAAAATTCTAAAAAATGTAAAATTTGGTTTACAAGTACATATTAATATGGAGATCATGTTCAACGGTTCGGATCGACCGTTAGGATTTTGAAAACTCAAAAAGTAAGCCGTAACACGGAGTGCTCTATGCTACGCGTAGCACGCTAGCCATGTCCTATATATATATATATATATATATATATATATAGATATACTATGGTGAGTTACTTCACGCCATATTTTCATTTTGAAAATCCAAACAACCGATCCGAACAGCTCAACATGTTATCTATATTGAAATGTGCTTGGAGACTAAATTTTACATTTTTGGAATTTTTTTACTATTTATTAAGCCACTTTGAAATCGCTGATCCACTGTGAACAGTAAAAAACAGTAAAAATTTCTGGACCACCGGATCAGCGATTTTCAAAGTGGCTTAATAAATAGTAAAAAAAAAATCCAAAAAATGTAAAATTTAGTTTCCAAGCACATTTCAATAGGGAGAACATGTTGAGCGGTTCGGATCGGTTGTTTGGATTTTCAAAATGAAAATATGAGCGGGAAGTAAAAATGACATCTTACTTCACAACTCACCATAGCCCAGCTCTATATATATATGTATATATGTATATGTGTATATGTATATATGTATATATATATAGAGTAGAACTAGGGTGCTCTCGAGTTCACCAAGCCCTTGGTGAACTCAAGTCCAAAACTTATCAAATCGGCGTCAAACGACGAATTCGACCGTTGAGACCCGTCTACCTTACGAGTGATGCGTCTACATGCAAAAATTTTAAATTTTGAAATTAATTCTGCATAGAGTCAAGTGGTCAAAATTAGAAGGTTAATAAATTAATTTTAATGCATTCATTTTTTGACGTTTTTTTACCACTTGACTCTATGCAAAATTAATTTCAAAATTTAAAATTTTTGCATGTAGATGCATCACTCGTAAGGTAGACGGGTTTCAACGGTCGAATTCGTCGTTTGAAGCCGATCCGATGAGTTTTGGACTTGAGTTCACCAAGGGCTTGGTGAACTCGAGAGCACCCTAGTTCTACTCTATATATATATATATATATCTTTTATGCATACTACACACAAAAAAAAGGATGAAATTAATTTCATGCAAGTTCCATCATATATCAAAAAACTTGAAATTTGCATCATATTTAGGCCATTCTATATAGAAAATTAACAACATGCTTATAATAATTTGTATTTATTATACAAATTCAATGACTTTATTTTAGAAAGTGTTATCAAAATTGTCAAGTTGAATCAATAGTTGTTAAGTAACTATTTTCTTTCGTACACTATCAGTTTAATGATTCGACCACGAAAACTATTTTGTCGTTTAAGTATTGACTAAAATTTATGAGTGTTTATTTCTATAAAAAAAATAACGACCTTGAATGTTGTACCAATTTATGGCAAATCTTGTCAGATTTTAATCAGATTTTAATTAAATATGATTGATTTAAAAAATGCACACCAAGTAGGGGTGAAAACGGATGGTAAAATCATATGTGTATCCGTATTTTTTTTAGGATACAGATACGGATCGGATATCGGATATCCGTAGATATACACATAAATATTTTTATATGATACATATTTACTATTCGGATGCGGATAATTAATATTCAAATTTATATCCGTACTACTATCCGCATGGATATGCGGATATTGGATATCCGTATCTAATTTTCGAATATGAATACAGATTCAGTCGGATAATAACCAACCCGTTTTCACCCCTAACACTAAGTGGCTCTAATCTAATTGCATACTGATTAAAAATTACAAGGCTTAAATTGTAACATAGGAGTTTGTCATATTGACAAAAAAAAAAAAAAATTGACGATAGTGATAATTGACCAACACTCATCAAAGTAAAATATATTATAATTGTAGATACATATTCTGAAAAAACATGAAATTTTTAACATTCTCATTATTAGCATCATTTGAAAATGGATATATAATCCATCTATAAAGATACCAATAAGCTTTTCTTTTCATTCAAAATGAAATTATTTGAGAATTTCTAAAATAGCGTACAGGTTATGAAAATATTGTACTGTGTATTCGTATTAATTTGGTACACAGGTTACTGTGCATTCCTACTAATTTGATATTTAGTTTTATCGCAACTCCGCAAGTTGCTCTAACATGAGTACATGACCTGGTTTTAGCAAACATTCTCGCTTTGATTATTAACCACCTTTCAAAGGACAGCTGCAGGCCAGGGGTAATATTGTCTTTTTTTGAAGGTTAGTGGCTTCAGGGGTAATATTGTCATCTTTAGTCCTTTCTGTTTGTGGGCTGACTGACTGTTGCAATCAGCTATAGCGTACGACGAAATAATTCGGACGAGAATTTGAATCTCAATTGTTACTGTTTTCGTAAAAATTAAGAATTACGTGTAAGTATATTTGAATTATATACTCACGTGGAAATTAACTTTGTAACGATCATAAAAACAACAAATTTTGCATTAACCGATAATTGAACTCCAGAAATTTGTTGAAATAATTGTTTTAAATTTTAAACCTTTGTAAGTCTGTATTGTTACTAGAAGTCTAGAACTCAAGTATTGTATAATGAGATCTGAATCGTCAGTTTTCATCTCACAAGAATTTCATAACAAACCTCCCCATATCTAAATAGTCACCGTATTATTTTTTTATCCGGCTAAACATATTGTGCTCGGTTCAGTAATCAGTGGATACGGACTCTTGTTATTGGACCCTCACTTATTATAAAAAAAAATTTAACTTACAATTATCGTAATTCTTTTAGTACATTTAATTCTAAGATACAGGATACTCCATCTATTTTAAAGAAATTATCGTGATTTGAGTTATTGATTCTCACTTCTAAGTAAATAAAGAAGAGAACCAGTCTTTGGACTAGTCACAAAGGCACATGACTCCCATGTGGAAGGTCATGAGTTCAAAACCCACAAAGTGAGAAAATTCTCTTTAATATAAACAGAGGTGTGAAAAAAGTTAGTAAACTAGACCTCCACCTTTCATTTCAAAAAAAAGTAAATAAAGAAATTATCATAATATTAATTTCTAGTACATTCAAATTCTAAGTCCTCCTAGAGAAATAGATGCAGTATTTTAGAATTTGAATGTAATATAAGTATCCCGATAATTTATTTATTTATTTAGAAGTGACTTTTGAAACGGGATCAATAACTCATATCCAAAATATTTTCAGTAACATGCCAAGAAATAGTTTAATTTTTTTTATAACCACAAAAAATTATGCCTAAAAAATGTTTCGGAGTACTTCTAGTACATCTAAATTATAAGATGTTTTATCTATTCTGTTTGATATTTTTTCTAGTACATTCAAATTATAAGTTGCTCTATCTATTTTTGAAAATTAATAAACAAAATATTCATTTCAGCGTTGAATACTGAAAATTTGAGGTTTTTGGCTGAAAATGTTTCTGCCATTTGACATTTGACATACTAAATTTCGAATTTTCAGGATTCTGTGGTTTTTTAGTTTGTCTTTTTTTGGACGAGGGCATATTTAAAAAATTTGGTGACTGAAAATCTGGAGGGAACGTACACCGTTGGTTGGTTGATTGATGGGATGATCTACAATAGGCTTTTTTTTTTTTCCTTTTTCGATTTTTTTTTCTTATTTCGTTTCACTGATCTGATAGAAAATTATGTTGAACAGATGATCGTGAGAATTGTTTTTTTAGAATAAATAGTCTTACTTTTTTATTTTGAAACAAAATATTAATATTAATTGGAAGCCCAAATTAAATTTATACTTACTATTCACTACACAATATATCAAGAATTCATTAGGTTTTTATGAAATCACATGATAATAAAAAAGGTCTATTGCAACTCTATGCAAGATAAAATTATACGTAATGCTCGAATTTAAAACGCATCTAATGAAAAGGCAAAACGCTTATTATTATTATTATTACTATTACTATTATTATTATTAATATATTTACCTCATATTATGTAATAGTAGTTATTAAGAAAATAATGATGATGATGATGATGATGATGATGGTAGTAGTTGGGTTATGAGTCGATGCTTTTATATATGTTTGGACTAAAAATTTGATCAGATTTAATTTTAAACAAAAGTTTTGCTATAGTAGTTTGTACGAGTGATTTTAAAAAATTCCAAAAAAATATTAAAAAATTTCTCAAAATTGTAAAAATTGTAAAATTTCTCTCTCTCTATATATATAGGTTGGCTAATATTGAAACATTTGTTCCTAGGCTGTGGAACAAACGCTTTAGTTTTTACATTTTCAAAATTCAAATGGTCGATCCAAACTGTTCAACATTCAATCCATAATAAAATGTACCTGGAGACTAAATTTTACATTTTTTGGAATATTTTACTTTTTATTAAGCTAGTTTTAAAATCGTTGTTTTCAATAATCCAAAAATTTTTCACTGTTTATTAAAATCAGCGATTTTAAAACTGACTTAATAAATAATAAAAAAATTCCAAAAGATGTAAAATTTGGTGTCCAATCACATTTTAATATAGATATCACATCTAGCAGTTTGGATCGGCCGTTTGGACTTTGAAAATTGGAATCAATTGGTTGCACCACGGCTCCAAGACAAACGTTTTGATATTATGCAACCTCTATATATATAGATGAGGGATCAAGTTACAACAAAGTTACAACAACTATTTTTTATATTTTGAAATTCCAAATTGTCGATCCAAACCGTTCAACATGATATCCACAATAAATTGTGCTTCCAGATCAAATTTACATTTTTTGAATATTTTTACTATTTATTAAGATGGGTACAAAATTCAATGGTCTGAATTTGACTAGTTTTAGTAAAATACTTAATATATAAATAGTAAAAAAATTCAAAAAAATGTAAAATTTGATCTGGAAGCACATTTTATTGTGGAGATCATGTTGAACGGTTCGGATCGACAATTTGAAATTTTAAAATGTAAAAAATAATTATTGTAACTTGATCCCTCCTCATATATATACTGACATTACGATATGATTAACTGATGTATTGATCAGATCGGCTCCAATAATATGAAATCTATAACTCTACTGAATTACTTGTAACATTAACGAATATTTAGTAACTAATCCTAGCATTAATTAGTGAGTAATATATATAGACACACACACATATTGTGTTTTATATGTTGGATTATTTAATTTTATAAAATATAGTAGTTAACTTTTGAAATATATGTTAGATTCTATATATTCTTACGTGTTTTAATTTTCAAAACCTTTTTTTAATCACAGAAAAGTTTAATACATCGTGGCATTCTTTTTTCCGTACCGGCACGTGTAGCAATAGAATATTCAATATAAAACGAATTCTTGCAATATTGCAACTGAATTCGTAACTGAATTTGGTTACAGAGTGCACCCGGCTCCTCTCACACTTATATCTCAACTCCCTGCTTCGCTTCAGATTCCCATCCAATACACAAAATTTCCATTTGTTTCTCTCTGAAGGGAACATTTTCAAGGTTAATCTCTCTACATATGGCAATTTGATCTCATCGTTTCCGTTTTCTCTCTCTCTCTCTCTCCCTCGTGCTAATTAAATCTCTCTCTAAGACAGGTTAAAGAAATCTAGTCTCAAGATGATGTCGATCAGCAGCATTACTTCATTTATAGGTACGTAGTCCGCGATCTGTTCTGATCATAGTGTTTTTTCCTCTGCTCTTCTCCCTCTCGTCTCTCCATTGACTCTTCTTTTCATTACTTCAGGAAACCTCACCTCCTTCGGACTGATGACATCTCCTGCGTAAGTATTATATTAACTTCTATTTTATTGAAATTTTCGTGTTTAATTGTAGAAGATCTGTTCTGATCATCTTTTATACCACCGGGCTTTCGTGAGGTGAAATTATAATAACCTTTTCGCATATTATGATTAGTTCTTCTCTGCATTTTAATTTTGTTGCTGTAGTTAGTTTAATAATTTGAAATCAATTTTATATAAATCCACATCGACTTTTAATTTGCAAACTTCCTACTCCCAGGATCGGAGTACTTTTAATTAAGTTTAGCTGTATCAATCCACCAGACGACTCGCTTAAATCAAGAATATTTATAACTTTTTTAATTTGTCTTTTTGCAATATTTATTGATTTAAGCAAAAAATCAAGAATATTTATAACTTTTTTTAATTTGTCTTTTTGCAATATTTATGGTTTTGGAGATTAGTTTTAACTTTTAAGTTTCCAAACTCGTATATTGTTTCTTTCCGATTCGTTTTAAATATTACTTTTATACATGTTTTGTGTTTTATTTAAAAAACTAAAAAAGATGTATTTTTTGAATTTTATATATGTGGATGCATACATACATCGATTCCATTAGAAGCAAACTGAGTATGAAAGTATCTTTGAATCAGTGTGCACGAAAATTTATTTCAAAATTTATTTCAGCATTTAGGTGGAGTCGGGTAAAGAATGTTAAATACAATAAAAAATTTTTTTTTTTTTCAGCAAGGTCAAACTGAGTTGTATAAATTTTGTTAACAGGCGGACGTTTTGGACGATATTCATCACGGCGGCAGTGAATGAAGACTTTACTGGGCTCCCCTATGTGGCAATTCTTCTGAATTGCGTTATGTGGGTCATATACGAGTCACCGGCCGTCCATCCCAATAATACATTGGTTTTGATCATCAACATCATCGGCATAGTACTCCAAGTCCTCTATCTGGTGATCGCAGTTGTGCATGCAAGACGTCGCATGCGGGTATATATTTTATCAAAAAAAATTAATTTTAATCAACAGTGGGCCGATATTTATTGGGCTTTAAGCGGGACATATTTGCAATGAATTGTTTGATATTGGGTTTGTAAAGATTTAATCAACAGTGGCTGACAAACATATATAGAAATTGGAAAAATATTAATAGGCTTTGAACTGGACCGATTTGCACAGTTGAACTTTAGCATTTTCTGATATTGAGCCTTAAAAAAAATCGGGTGATTAAAATATTTTTCTGGGTTTGAACTTTGATATAATCTTTTGGGCCTGATAACCTTGCTTTTGCTTTTGTTCTCATTTGGACCGAAAAAAGATCACTATTCTAATCATGGTTGCGGTAGAAGTGGTATTCATCAGCGTCTTGGTGGCTTGGGCTTTTGCTGGGGTCCATACCCGAAATGTGAGACTTCAAGTGGTTGGATGGGCCTGTGTTTGTTCAGGCATTTTGATGTACGCTTCCACATTTCCAACACTGGTAAGTACTATTTTCTTTGATTTTATTTCTTTACGCATTCGCCAATGCCCAAACAAATGCAGATAAAAATAAAATTTTATATCTCATATAATAGATTGAAGCATGGAGGACGATGAATACCAACAATATTCCTATATTGCTCATTCTGGCCGGATTGGCCAACACTCTTATCTGGCTCACAACTGCGATTATCCAGAAGAACTTGTATATGCTGGTTAGTCAAAACTTAAATATAAATATAAAACATAAACGTGTATATATATATTTAGTGTATTGTAAAACTAATATCTTTTTGTTTGTTTGGATTACCAGGTTCAAAATGGGTGCGGCTTGTTTTTAGTCCTATCTCAAGTCGGGGTCTATGTCCTAATTCGCATTTGCAACCGCTCACCTCCCACTGCCAGTGACGATTAGATGATCATCACCCTCCCTCCATTTTTTTTCATCACAAACTTTGTACTCTTAGTGTTGTTTTCATTTTGTCTGTTATGTTTTTTTGTACTATTTTGAGTAGTCATCTAGTTGGGATTTACTTACATGTGTTGTTTGATTTAGAGAAGTCATATCTTAGAGCTTTTAGGATTTTTAGAAATCTTAGGTTGAGATTTAGTGGGTATGAATTTGAGACTTCTGATTTTTGTATTTTCATGCAATTCTGATTTTTCACTACTAAAAAGATGGTACATATACTTCTGATTTTTGTATTTTCATGCAATTCCTACCTATGTTATTTTATGTCATTATTTTGATTGGGTGAAGGTATTTCCTACTAACATATGAAATTGGATGACTATTTGTACTGGATAAGGCCTTTTTAGTCTGTTCCAGACACCATTGTGCCAATTATTTAAATTGTATTCTACGCTTAGGCTTCTAGGACTTTTAGAAATCTTAGGTTGAGATTTAGTGTGTATGAATTTGAGACTTTATTGACCTTTTGAAATAAATAGGAGGAGAGTATGGGAGATTTAGGGAATGATATACATATACCCTTTTGATTTTTTTTTATTTTTGATTTTTAGTAATTTTGATTTTCAGATGAATATCTATTTCAAAATCTTGACTTTTGCCTCGACTCTTGAGCAAGGTTATAAATGGTAATTGAAATTTATCTCGACTCTTGAAGATTCAGCATTTCATTATAATATATATACATCAGCAATGTCGAGTAGTGAGAAATGAAAAAAGTGGTCAACGAATTCTCGATACGGGTTGTCGCATGCCCCTAAGTAAATATCAGGGTTTTGGTGCTTTACCAGTCATATTTTTTGCGGTTCAGAGCATGGATATAGGCACAGTAAGAACTGATTAATTGTAACAATATCCTTGATTATCGTTGAAGCTAACTGGTATAGTTATTCTTTTTGAAAAAAATGTGTTCTCGGTTGAAGCAAAATAAGAATGTGTAGTAGGATTAAAATGCCCCAGTATTTTTTCATATACAAAGTAATATTGTTTCATGAGCGAGGCTATGGTACTATGCATATCACAGATTGTTCTGTGCTATGGATCAATATGATCTCCATATTAAAGAATGTGCTTGGAGACCAAATTTTATATTTTATGAAAAAAATTACAATTTTTTTCGATAGGTAGAAAAACACTGTTTTTTAGAAGATTCTGGACCATTCAAAAACAGTGATTTTGTATAACAGTTACCACTATATAATTTACGGTGCGTTTGGATCATCAAAAGAATAGGATTCAGGGTTTGTGGTGATTGGATGCTCTCCATTTGTATATTCAGCAATATGGGCAATAACATTTTGCCCGGTTGTGTTGTACTAGGTACAAACTAGCACCCCACAGAAACTATCATAGCCGCGCATTTAAGATCAGCAATCAAGTATGGTTGTCAATATCAGTGCTGGCAAATGGGCTTGCTGTTGCAGGACAGGTACTTAGCAAACTAGTACTTAAAAATAAAGGGTACAATTAAAAAAAAAGATTGAACCAAACGTACTTTAAAAATCAGTACACAGATTGCTTCTCCTTCTGTATTTTCAATATTTTTTTTTCTTTGGGTGTAATTGTGAGGCCTCAATCTTTGTAGCCTAATGAATAAATTTCACCAAACCTTCACTTAAGAAAGGAAATGGTAAAATGAACATTATACCCAAATTTTTTTTTTTTCTACGGCAGATACACTGGTACAAATGGAGACAGCCCTTGATGAGGAACAATGGGATATCTTTGTCAGTTCTGTTTGGGGTATATGGAGGTGCCGTAACGACTGCGTCTATGCTGGCACTAAACCAACTATTGAGTGCTTTACAACTTCAAGGCTATTCATACTGAATCCCAATTGGCGAAATCAGTATCAGTGGTGCCGGTACAGGTCCAAAATCATAATCAAGAGTCTCATGAGCAAACGGAGTTCACTTGTACAGTTGATGGATCTTGAGCAAGTGGATGGCGGGGTGGTACGGGGTTTGGGCTTTCCAGATTTCACGAATTGGTGGCTTACAAAGCGAATTCGGTTAATGCATGCCGCCCAGAACAGGCTGAGGCTCTGGCCCTGCTTGATGCGGTCAATTACATGATTGATCAGGGACTGGAGTCATACGAGTTTCAAACGGATAACCAACCTTTGGCGGTTCTCACTTCTCAACTGAATCCACCTCTGGAAGCAGATTGGAGGGCATATTGGGAAACCCTGGAAATTTAGGTTTTTATTAAGGAATTGAGTCAATGGGAAGCGGAACCCAGACTATCAGCACTGGAGATGAGCGCTCCCTGAAGAGTTCATTAGGAGAGCTGTTAAGACAACTCAGCATTCTACATCCACGATAGAGCTTAAGTGGCAAGCGGAGATTCACTCGAGAGATCCAACCAACGGATTGGATTGACTCCAACTCGTAGAACTTCGCCTATAAATATAGGATAGACCTGTGTACTTGGATTGGGAATTATGTTATCTGATCTTTTCAATTTCTCAATTTTACTGTTTCCGTTGTACTCATTTTATCAGTTCAATCAAATTCGTTCTTTTTATCGCTTCAATTTGCATTCTGTGTTCTTGCTTGATTTGTCACATCTCCGCAGCGGAGAAAGAATGGGACTCTTTTCGCACGACTTGTGAGATTTGAGTATGAAGATTTCAGGTATGTTGCTATGTTTGGAGAACAAATATTCGTCTTTTCAAGTATTTTATTTCTTCCAAATTTAACATGACAATTTCGAATTTAATTGTTACCATTTCCAAAAATAATCAGCAATTCACCGTCCACCCATTCTTGAGTTCTTTAATTCCCTCCATCCTTTTAACAAACTAAAATACAAATCTAAATTGAGATGCATCTAAAAGAAAGATATGCAGCTTGATTAGCATTTGATAAAAATAAATAAATCTAATTAAGTAAAGGAAATAATCAAATTTTAATCACCTTTAGAAGGAGCATTAATATTCTTTATTCGGAAGTTCCAAATTAAGTGCAACTAAAATCGTATGTTTCAAATTAAGTGCAACTAAAATCGTATAAATAGACCTAGCTATAAACTTGTCCTTCTATGCCTCTTAAACCAAATCAAACTGCCCAATGTCTCCTTTGTTGCTCATTTTTCTCGTTTTCCTCTTGGGTCCTACTCCATGCTCAGCACGCCACAGCAACAACATCAACATCAATTCCTCCACATTGGTTCAATTCTCCAGTCTTGCATGGGACCCAATTGCACAACACTTTGTTGCTGGATCCGCCTTGGGTCCCGTTGTTTATGCCATCTCCGAAGCTGGCATTGTCAAGTGCCTCTTCTCTGAACCTTTTTCCAATAGCAGTGGTGTCTCGACCACTGCTGTCGCTGTTGATCATGTACGTCGAAGGCTGATTGTCGCCTTCTCAAATCATTCGTCTGTTGCTGCTTATGATTTGGAATCATACATGAGAATTTTTTCAGTATCTTTGCCAGAGTTGGATGATGGTCTCAGTGGGGTTACAGTGGATTTGGAGAGTGGGGAGGTGTTTGTTAGCAGTGCCCAGAGAGGAGTTGTGTTGAAGGTCGGAGTTGAAGGAGACAGATGGAAAGTAATTTCAGAATTTAAAATACCTAATGATCAGGGACTCGGTGGACTCGTACATACCAGTCATGGATACATCATTACTATGCAGGTAATTAGGTTTTGAGTTGTTATTTGGTATGAATTATTATTTTTGTTACATTTGGTTTTGTTTTGCCAATGACACTCGAAAATAAATAAGGACATGATTGTTGTGTTTGCTAAAAAAAAAAAAAGTAAACAGCTGGCCAAAATGAAATAGTACCAATTGTTTATATAAGTAACCAAAGTAGGGATATTGTAATTAGCTATATGTACTTGCGTTATGTCCGTTTCATATGGTACTAACAGTATTTAATAAGCAGTTTGGTTTATTTTTTATTTTTTGTGTAAGGCTTATTCGAGAAGGACCAAAATTATATATTTATTTTTACAGCTTAACCAACAGGATAATAATATATAACTTTCTTACTATTAGTATTAATCTATATATACGACATACGTTACGCCAAATTAAGGATGCCACGATGGTATTCGTCATTTTGATTGACACAAATTCATTGTGTTAGCATCATATTACTATATATGAACGAATAAATGATCATTATTACATAAGTATCCACAATTTATGTACTCTTTAATTTATATGCTTTTCGAAAGAATAAGTTTTCTTTCATTTACAGACAACAACAAAAAAACTATTCAAAGTGGATTCTGTAAAGAGGACAGTTGAAGAGATTTTGTCTGGAGATAGTATGCACGCAAATCTGTTGGCACCAGCAGCCCATGCCATTACCCTCCGAACCAACTTATCAGTAGTTGTTGCTACCAACCATGCACTTCTCTTAATAAAGGGTGATAACACCTGGGAACAAGCGTACTGCAGATATAATCAAGCCCAAGCATAAGAAGACGATAGTTGCAGTAGCAATGCGAGGAGGCACAACATTTGCAGTAGTGAAGTCACAAGAGAGTTACCGGATTGAGGAGGTATTTTGGGGAATGTCGTTTTTAGTGAAGTTAACGGGATGGATCTTGCTCTCTGGTACATTATTGTGGTTTTGTGTATTATACTGGTTAATGTGGAAATGGAATGGGAAAGATAAACAGTACCTTAGTCCTTATGGTCACTGGACTCCGATAGAATGGCGAGAGATCTGCAGTTGGTTTCAGAATGGCTGATGCGACCGTCATATGACTCCGCGGTGCTTGCTCTTAACATTAAGTCCGACAGTTGGTTAGTTCCCGGAATGTCAATGATCTGAGCAAGATGGGGGTTCAGTCCCCCGAGGTATTGTTGTCTGAGGCGAAAGTCATCTTTTACGATATCGGGTGCATACCTCATTAGGTTCTCAAACTTGGAGTTATACTCCGCCACTAAGCTGTTCTCCTGTTTCAAACTTGTAAACCGTTGTCGGAGTGCCTCTCTTGACATTGTGTCCATGTAGCGTCGTTCGAACTGGCTTTCGAACTCAGTCCACCCCTTCGCATCGGCGGTTTCACCCCACCCACGTTTCACCTCCTGCCACCAGAATCGAGCATGACCCTCCAGTAATTGGGTCGCTAGCTCTACCCGGTGTTCCTCAGGGGCTCTCAAGATTTGAAGTTTATCCTTGATATTTGCGACCCAGTTTTCTGCAACGGTAAAGTCACCTGTCCCATCGAAGGTCGGGGGACGTAATGAGGTGAACGATCGGTAGTATTCAAAGAACGTGTCGGCCTCTCTAGGCTGTCGCTGTTCATATTCCATGGCTACCCTGGTCACCCGCTCTAGTCCTTGCAGTAGGGCATTCAGCTGAGGATTCTCGAGCGGAACCCTAGTTTCGTCATCTGCGTCGTTCGTGCTAGAGTTAGTCCTGGTTCCTTTCGCCATCTCTGATTTCGCTGTGCAAAGGGTGTTTGATGTGAGATTTTCATTCTTCCAAATTTTATACATATATGTACTTGCATTGTTATTAGTTACAGAGTTCATCGTAAAACTTATGGTTATTCAACTCAAGGCAAATAGACGCAATTAAAGAAGGAATTTAAGAATTACGAATCGAACTTTAAATTTCTTTAGATTATAACTGCTAATTTAAATCATTCAACAGAATTTAAGATACATGTGAGGGTTACAACTATATCGTTTCCTTTTCCCTAAAGTGCCCTAATCGGTCTCAAAATATCCCTTAAGTATGTCTTTCCTAACGTGGTACGTCCAGTCGTTCCGAACCTCTGACATTGTGAATGGTTCTGCTTCCATTTCCGCTCTTATAGCTGGGTCTTCTTCTTCCTTCTGGGGTTTTTCCCCGATGAGCTTGCTCTTATTTCCCGATATTTTCCGCATTTCTGCTCTGACTGGTTGCTCATGGGGCGGCCAGAACACTAGGCTGCGGTGCGCACAGTCTATCAGCACGTGGTGCTCCTTGAGCCAGTCCATTCCTAAGACCATCTCGTACGCTCTGGTGTCTGCCACGATTGGGTCCACTCGCCATTTTCCATTCTGCGTGTTCACATGAAGATTCGGACAGTATTGCTCTTCTACACTATGTTCGAGCCCTGCGAAGAAACGGCGTCTTCCGGTATTCTTCACCCTGAATCCGCTAGCCTCCACCACGTGTGGCGAGATGACGGAGTAAGGACAATTGACGGAGATTGCAGTATTGACAGTGATTCCGGACAAGTCGACCCATCCGACCATTTCCTTGACTCTTGCGGTGGCTGAGAACGTCCTTAGCCAAGTGGGCTGTCCGTTAAATTGATTTGCCATCTAGGGAAAGAATCTATTTTGCTTATCTTCTACAAAATTAAATTGATTCAATCTTCCAAGAAAAATATATTTGTTATACTTCAAAATAAGTTGTACCGTTACTACAGAGGCATAATCCGTCACTAAATATTATATACATTTGTTACTAATGGTACGCTCAGCTCATATAGTTTGGTCTATGACCTAACGCTGCTTCCTATTGCTAACGCTCTCTTAGCGGAAGTTTATTGATATTGTACGTTACTAAGTTGGTATCAGAGCCAGCACATACAATATCAATAAACTTCCGCTAAGAGAGCGTTAGCAATAGGAAGCGGCGTTAGGTCATAGACCAAACTATATGAGCTGAGCGTACCATTAGTAACAAATGTATATAATATTTAGTGACGGATTATGCCTCTGTAGTAACGGTACAACTTATTTTGAAGTATAACAAATATATTTTTCTTGGAAGATTGAACCAATTTAATTTTGTAGAAGATAAGCAAAATAGATTCTTTCCCTAGATGGCAAATCAATTTAACGGACAGCCCACTTGGCTAAGGACGTTCTCAGCCACCGCAAGAGTCAAGGAAATGGTCGGATGGGTCGACTTGTCCGGAATCACTGTCAATACTGCAATCTCTGTCAATTGTCCTTACTCCGTCATCTCGCCACACGTGGTGGAGGCTAGCGGATTCAGGGTGAAGAATACCGGAAGACGCCGTTTCTTCGCAGGGCTCGAACATAGTGTAGAAGAGCAATACTGTCCGAATCTTCATGTGAACACGCAGAATGGAAAATGGCGAGTGGACTCAATCGTGGCAGACACCGGAGCGTACGAGATGGTCTTAGGAATGGACTGGCTCAAGGAGCACCACGTGCTGATAGACTGCGCGCACCGCAGCATAGTGTTCTGGCCGCCCCATGAGCAACCAGTCAGAGCAGAAATGCGGAAAATATCGGGAAATAAGAGCAAGCTCATCGGGGAAAAACCCCAGAAGGAAGAAGAAGACCCAGCTATAAGAGCGGAAATGGAAGCAGAACCATTCACAATGTCAGAGGTTCGGAACGACTGGACGTACCACGTTAGGAAAGACATACTTAAGGGATATTTTGAGACCGATTAGGGCACTTTAGGGAAAAGGAAACGATATAGTTGTAACCCTCACATGTATCTTAAATTCTGTTGAATGATTTAAATTAGCAGTTATAATCTAAAGAAATTTAAAGTTCGATTCGTAATTCTTAAATTCCTTCTTTAATTGCGTCTATTTGCCTTGAGTTGAATAACCATAAGTTTTACGATGAACTCTGTAACTAATAACAATGCAAGTACATATATGTATAAAATTTGGAAGAATGAAAATCTCACATCAAACACCCTTTGCACAGCGAAATCAGAGATGGCGAAAGGAACCAAGACTAACTCTAGCACGAACGACGCAGATGACGAAACTAGGGTTCCGCTCGAGAATCCTCAGCTGAATGCCCTACTGCAAGGACTAGAGCGGGTGACCAGGGTAGCCATGGAATATGAACAGCGACAGCCTAGAGAGGCCGACACGTTTTTTGAATACTACCGATCGTTCACCTCATTACGTCCCCCGACCTTCGATGGGACAGGTGACTTTGCCGCTGCAGAAAACTGGGTCGCAAATATCAAGGATAAACTTCAAATCTTGAGAGCCCCTGAGGAACACCGGGTAGAGCTAGCGACCCAATTACTGGAGGGTCATGCTCGATTCTGGTGGCAGGAGGTGAAACGTGGGTGGGGTGAAACCGCCGATGCGAAGGGGTGGACTGAGTTCGAAAGCCAGTTCGAACGACGCTACATGGACACAATGTCAAGAGAGGCACTCCGACAACGGTTTACAAGTTTGAAACAGGGGAACAGCTTAGTGGCGGAGTATAACTCCAAGTTTGAGAACCTAATGAGGTATGCACCCGATATCGTAAAAGATGACTTCCGCCTCAGACAACAATACCTCGGGGGACTGAACCCCCGTCTTGCTCAGATCATTGACATTCCGGGAACCAACCAACTGTCGGACTTAATGTTAAGAGCAAGCACCGCGGAGTCATATGACGGTCGCATCAGCCAAGCCGGGGGATTGAGAAATGTGCGACCCAAGATAGATGAACCCATGAGACCGGCCCCGAACAGAAATAATTACGGGGATGCCCGGCCTAATTACCAGTCTAATCCAACACACCCGTGCAACTACTGTGGCCGCAACCATGCATCTGATCAATGCAGTTTCCGTTTGGGAGTGTGTCACCGGTGTAACAAACCAGGACACTTCATCAAGGACTGCCCAGCTCCGCGAGGTTATTCCGGGCAGCAAGTGGGAAATGCGGGTCCACCTACACGAGCACCACTTGGCAGAGGGACCGGTAGCTACAACCCTCCCAGTAAAGTTATATTGGCTATAGTACAGCAAAATCAAACTAAATCACAATCGTTAATTTTATCTATTAAATGGTTCAGATTAGATAGATTATTTAAGTATGTAATTCTATCTCGCGTTAAATTAGACGGAATTTTTTTTTCGGAAGGGTAAAATAGTCCGTCTATTTCTTCTCTTTCTCACCCTCCGTCTACGTCTCCTGCTCCTCTCCTCCGCTTCTCTCTCGTCCAGTCGCGATTTCCTCCGTAAACCCAAACCCAAACCCTTCCGCCTCTCTGCCTCTCTGCTTCGCCCAAGCGCCGCCCCTCTCCACACCCCGCCTTGGCCAAGTCTCCGCCTCTCCTCTCTACCCGCGCGCGTGAGAGGCTCTCCGCCCAGTCGCTTTCAGACGCACCTCTTTTAGACATGATCGAGCTGTACCGACGCCGCAAGTCCTTCACGCCTCTCATCTCCATCTACACGGCCGCTTTCTACACCGGCGTGATCGGAGCCGCCGTTACAGAACAGTTATACAAGGTTTTGTTGTTTTTCTTTTTGTTTCACTTAAAATTCGTCTCTAGTGCTATATGTTAATAGCTCTAAAAAGCAACGTTTGCTTGAGACATTTTGTCGAACAGTTCATGTGCTTTTTAAAAAATTAAATTTCATGAATAGAAAATGCATTCGGTCAAATAATTGATATAGTATGTTCTTTTCAATATCCTTTTATCCCCTTGAACATTTGTTAGTAGCTGGCTCGTTGTTACTGTATGTTAATTAATGGAATGTTATTCTTGGTTGAGACTTCTTATCGAACATCTGGTGTATATAAACCAGTGGAAATTTGCATCACTGAACAAACAAATCTTTATGGTCTCATGGTGAAAATCAATATGCAATTACAGATGACTTACTGTCTGTCTTGTTGATACGATCAGATAATTCCGGTGCTATATTGTTGACCTAATTTTGCATTTCCAATGCTTCAATATTTCAATGGTTGAAACTTAGCATATGCACACTTCATCTAAACCACCTTAACATTTGTAGATTTTGGTTTGTTGTGAACCAACACAAACCCCAATCACAAAAGTTCTCTAAATTTTGGTTAGGTATCGTCGGTACAATTGGAGACAACGGGCCAGCTACTTGAGTACAAACCCATCCAACTGATTTCATAATTCTGATTAATGCACAATTGGAGACTTTCTAAAACTAATTTAGTTTACAGTGTATTTTTTCTTTGTTCTGAACTAGCTTTTAATAAGGTGTATCATCCAACTTTTAGATTGTAGATTGATGATTACTGCTTGTTTTGAAAATATTTTGATATCTGAAGTCTGTACTACCCAACTTATATTTTGACAACTATGTTATATTTTTTAACAGGAAAGTACTGGGAAGAGCACCCAGGATTAGCAGTTCCTCTAATGCAACCCAAATTCCGTTGGGGCCCATGGAGAGTTATGAATGGAGAAGTCCCTCCTACCAAGTAAAGTTTGTTCAAAGTTTGGTTTTAGTTTGTAAAAATCTGTAGAAGAACATAAGCAGTTCAATTCAAGGATCAAAAAGAAATTGGGACAACCTCAATCTGATATAACCGAAAATAATGAATCTGACTTGACCCCGATTAATTTAGCCATTTGCACCTCCTGTTGTTGATTTCTAAATTTGTTAGTTAAAATAGATAAATTTTCATTGTTTTTAAAATATTGTTATTACAGTCGTTCTCAATGTATAATTACAATCTGGAGAGCCAAGGATGTTTTTGACACTAGCAACGACATGCCATTTGGTAATGGTGTACTTGTGATAGCTGATCTTGCTAGAGCGGAAAGGGATAAAAAGACTGGCAACATGGTGAATTTGTCTCTCAAATTGGTCCTTTACATACACATTATTGTTTATTTTTTTCCTTTTTATCAAGCTTTGGTTCTGATAATTTTCTTAAACTAATTTATGCTTCTAATTAAACAGTTTCCAATTGCAGGGTTCATGACTAGGGGAGAGCCATTTCATAAACAATCCTTTAAACCCATGATGCAATGCACATCTCTTGTTGTAAGCAGGATATGCTGATCCCCGATTAGGAAGGAACGAGTTGCAGGGTAATAGCATTTTGCCAAATGGATAATCAACAAACGGAATGTCGGTATGGCTGGTACTTTTAGCATCGAACCCAAACCTAAATTCTCTATACGTTCTTTTTGCTGATCTGATAAATGGTTGAGCAATTTTGAAAACTGAATACAGCTGTTCAGAACCTGCGGAGGGATATTGTGTTAGACAGCCTTATTGTTATCAATATATGCAAATGAGCATGCATGCTAATTATCCAAAAAAAATGAAACTCACCATCTTTAACCTTTGTTGTTAAAAGGCAAGTTGACAGCAGGAAAGCCAGCTTTGTTTGAACCCCTGTTTTAGCAAAAAAATATTTCCTGACAAAAAAAAAAGAATATAAATTTAATTTGCAATATAATCAATTATCTAATACTCAGATGTAAAATAAAGCACATAATCATTTAATTTGGTACCGACTTGATACCAGCACATGGTACATTGGTTTTGAATCATGGTTAAGGGTTTGAATGGGTTTCTTTGAGTATCTGGAAGCACATCAAGGGTTGCACAGGGCTTGGTTTGGCATGGAACATGAATTTGATTAAGGTATACAATGGGGTTCATGATCTGTCAGCTTTGAACATACATTTTCTCATTAATTTTGCTAATGAGTGTGTGTCATTTTATCATGTAGCCATAGAGGAATGTGTGAGCTTTGATTGTGTCAAGTTTCACAATTTTTGGAATTTCATTTCTATTTTTAAAGTCATTATTTGTGCAGAGGGGCAAAACTGTCACATGCTGTCATATTTTTCATATTGTCCAAATGTCAAAATGTAAATTCATTGCTGATGCTGTGTACATAGGTGTACCAGAGGCTAGTTGGAGGTGGTTACCACTGTGTACATGCCTTTCTTTTTTTGACGCAAGACAAGACGTACCAGTTTTTTTTTTTTTCCAGAAATGAAGATTTCATTTGTCATGTAATGTATTAACAAAGATTTCAGTTGTGAAATGGAAATCCTGTAATGTATTAACAAAGATTTCAGTGGCACTGGTACATTAAATGCCGGTATGCAAGTTGTACAGTCTTGCTGCTGCATTCTGGTTTGCAGTGCCTGCGTTCTAGAATCAAAAGAGGTGGCACTACGGGCTTCACCCATGTATGTGATAGTTTTTCAAATTAGAAACGACCAAATTGTGATACTTATCATATCAGCTAAATCAAGCAAATATATAAGCTATTTTAAATACTAATATATTTTTACTGTGTAAAGTAATGTTATCGTTTTATTACCAACTATATATATCTATACAAAATACAATTTGATATTTATTTCATATATTTTCGATTTTATACTTTTATAACAAATATGTAAAATATAGTGTTTATTAAGTTGAGTCAGCTTCTCATTAATTTTCAATGTTATAACATATTTAAAATTTCTAATTATACTTAAAATATAACTACGAAATAAAGTGAGAATAATTGGACTTTTAAAAATTAATTAAGTCTATAATTATAAGCTATTTTAAATACTAATATATTTTTACTGTGTAAAGTAATGTTATCGTTTTATTACCAACTATATATATCTATACAAAATACAATTTGATATTTATTTCATATATTTTCGATTTTATACTTTTATAACAAATATGTAAAATATAGTGTTTATTAAGTTGAGTAAGCTTCTCATTAATTTCAATGTTATAACATATTTAAAATTTCTAATTATACTTAAAATATAACTACAAAATAAAGAGAGAATATTCCAATCAAGTTTTGGAAAATCGAACTAATAATAGAAACAAATGAAATATAAAATTATAATTTATGGTGGCTTAATAAAATTATAAAGTGATTATTAATTTAATAAAATTGTGAACCGAACCGAACCAATTTAGCATTGCAACCGAACCGAACTAAAGTTTTATTTCAGTTTGTTCGGTTTCTTTCGGTTCAAACCAAAATATATTAATTTTTTTTATTTAAAGCAATTAATTTATAATAAACCGAAGTATATTAAGAAATAAATTGGGGATATAAGAAATAAACCGGGACGGTCCGGACCAAATTCATAATATATAGAAGTTCGGTCGGTTCGGTTATTTCAGTTTTGAAAATTTCCAACCAAACCGGACCGAAATTATAATTCGGTTTTAAAAATGAATTTCCAACGGTTGTTGAACCCAAACACAATTGAATTCCCAATCTCTGTGCAAATAAAAAAAAATGTCATAGATTCACAGACAAAGTTATCCGAAATAATATTTTTAAGTCAATTACTATTGTACATTATCAAATCTTTTGTCTCCGCTTCATAATACGTCTCAGGATATTCTTGGTCGACCATAGGATCTAAATAAGAATGAGAAAACTACAAACAATGGTTTGCTTTGTGAATGAAGGGAGATAAATAAGGTGTTACCGACTGGCAATTAGTTATTTTTATAGGAAGTATGATTCTTAATTTGGGTAATTGAAAACAATAGACTAAATTAGACTTTTAAGAATTACTAAAGTCCATAATTATATAAGCTATTTTAAATACTCATATAAACCGGAACATATGAACTATTTACGTTGTACTTTAATTTAGTTTTTCAATTATGTGATGTTAAGCAAACTAAACAATGTAACTAATTTATTGTCTTTTATATTTCCTTATTGGTACCAAATATTTCAAGAATTCAATTCATTTCAATAAATAAGTTACACAAAAATTATTTGGACGTGAAATTTTGAAATAAAAAAAAAGGAAGGAGATTAATTTATTATATCAGAATTGTTAAGACATGCATCTTGCTGTTAACTTTGAATATTTTTTAAAAATATCCAGCTAACGTTGGTATATTTTTTAATTTGTAATTAACTTTTGAATATTAATAAAAATGTCGGCTTTTTACCTGCCTTGTTTCATATTCCAAAAAAAGGGAAAAATAAGTAACAAAAAGAAAGTGAAAGAGTAATATACAAAATCAAATTAACAGAAAGTCTTGATGAACTAAAACTAGTCATTCAAAATTTCTTAGTCTACGAACAACTACTAAATTGTTAGCATGTCTTAAACCAGATGATTTTGAGCTTCAGTTGGATTTTTGTTGTTGTACGAGTTCTTTGTTGTAAAGAGGCTTCACCTTTATTCTTAATTTGTTAGTTTTTATCATAATTTGTTGTTGTACGAGTTCTTTGTTGTAAAGAGATTGGCCAATTTTTACCACTGATGACCAGGTAAGCTCTAAGCCCCTAGATGAAGGGAACAACTCATGTACCTGCATAAGAATCATTTGCTTCAATACCACCTATAATATACTAACAAAAGTAAGCAACCCAAAAGAAAAAAAAGGCATACCCCTGAAAAATCTGCGCCTATACAACTGCAAGATCACTGAAATATAATTGATGCCTGTGCTAGCACCAATTCATACATATGAAGCAAACTTTTCCATTTAAATATGATTGGTACCAAAATGCCCCTATTTAGAACCCCCTCTCCCTCGCTCAAGAAAGATTAACTTTGCTAATGATCTCCTCATTAGGCAATGGCATGTAAGGATCACCAGGTGTCAGCACAGCTCTGTAATAACAAATGTAAATGATCAAGGTAACAATCTGGAAATTCCTCCTAAATGCAATCTAAAGCTTGCTTTATAGAATATGTGCATGTACCTGATAGTAATTGTGCCATATTAATCATACACTAACTACGGAAGGCCGCTTGAAACAAAATTAAGTATACTTCAAAGAAAATGGTGAAAGTTGTCATGGATACTAAATTCTAAATGTTGCAGGCTTACAAATTAGAGAACAAAATAATTAATGGAGCAACAAGTAATGCTACACTTAACTGGAGAAGAGAGCCTTGTCCCTCAATATAGTAATCTTCAGGTGATGCCAGTGCAAGGTCAGCAAAACAGGATAAGTCAGCATCAGGGGTATAGAGGAGATTATCCAATCCTGCTGCCTTCTTAAGTTGCCTATTTGGTAGATTTACATAAATTCACTGAATTTCTCAAGGAAGGTTACTTGTGAAGTATTGTATTGACCAGGTTGTCCTACAACAAATAGCCACTAGTCAAAGTTTACCAGTACCAAACTCAACAGTAATCAGAAAGGACCTTACCCTCATTTTCGTAGAATTTTAAAAAGGAACTTATTCCGGATTCTAGTATTCTATACAATATATCTTAAGAACTTTCTTGACCATTGTAAACAATAAATTGTACTTAACAACTGTCTCAAAATTTTAAATGCTGAAGAAGCCAACATTTAAGTAATATTATAGCCTGTGGGATTGATTTGGTGCATGCATACTCTTTCATTTTTTTTTGTTTGCATCATTATGTAATGGTGCCGTGCAAGTTCAGGTTACCTAGATTTCTGGAAATCTCTCAGCTCGGTAACCCAACCATTGTACCGAAGCTGAACTGTTACAACTGGCACGCCAACTGGCTTGTATATATTGTCAAATAGGTCCCACTCTCGCCATTCAGATGGTAACAATCTTTTTATTCCAGGAACATCACAAGCTGTCATTGAAAATAAGCAGAGTTTCTCATATTTATTTCTTCTTACTGTTTATTTTTTATTATTGACTCTGGTTTATCTTCTTATGTTCAATTACAAGTAAATTTTATATAAGAGTGAGCGTGTGTGTGTTTGAGAGAGAGAGACCTGCGACATAAGCATCAGCTGTAATTATCTCCCTACTTGTAGCCTGAAGGGAAATGGAAGCATAACAGAAGATCCATTAAAAAAGGGGAACAAATACAAGAGATGTACTAAAATTTAACCAAAATAATAGACATTACATCCATGACCCAGCAAGAATTGAAATATGGGAGAACACTCCGGCAAAATTAGAAATAACTCGTGCCTTCCCAAAAAAGAGAAAAACCACAACTGTCACACTCTCCCATTTCCATTTGAAAAATACCCAACTTATCCTCTTTCTTTCATTATTGTCATCGAAATGTAAAATGAGGAAGGGTAGATTAGGCACCTTTTGAAGAAGGAAAAGAGATACATTTGATAATTTTCAGTTTTGCTCGGATAATGCATTTACTTTGAGGCTTGCAGGTTATGATATTTTCATGTCTGAAGGGTCACTGATATTGATGCAAATAAAAGAAGGATGAAGAACATGATTTATATGTACCTTAGATATGGTCATGCCAGTAATATAGGCTTCGCCATTTTGAGGCTTCTCATAATGGATCTGTCTACTACCCCACCTTAGATGAAACCTAAAAGTGGTTAATAATCAAGTGAAGCTCTACATTTTCTAACTTCAGCAAAAAATCACAAAGTAGACTTGAATGTTTCACTCCACACTTTAATTGTACAGAATCATACCAGCGGGACAAGAATGTACCAGTATTTACATAATTCCATCTTAACATGCAATACTGATAAAGCCTATAATTAACATGCCAAGAACGTACCAGTATTTAATTGGCATCGAGTTAGAGGGGAAACTAGAGAGAGGGAATATTGAAAAGGTGATCACAAGGTTGATGAGAGAGGATGAATGTGATGAAATCAGGCAAAGAATGAGAGCAATGAAACATGAAGCAAAGACTGAGGAGAGCGGAGAGGAGAGGCAGAGAGGCGCGGAGGCGGGGAGGCGACGAGCTAGGTTTGGGTCTGGCGAAGAGAGGCGGAGAGGCGCGGAGGCATCAGATTAAAGGTCTGGAGAGGGAGGGTTTGGGTGCGGAGGCGGGAGAGGAGAGGCAGAGAGGCGGGAGGGTTTGGATGAGCGGAGATTTGGTCTGGAGCGGGAGGGTTAATTTGGGTCTGACGAAGAGATAACGGAGAAGGCGAAAAGACTGTTCTATCCCTAATCAACTTAAATTTGGAGACATCAGATTAAAGGTCAGGATTTAATCACTGTACTATAGTCAAAATAACTTTGCTGTACTATAGACAAACCCTTTTTTGTTTCTTGGGTTGGCATATGGAATAAACCGTGTGATCCTTTTTGTCATCCTTTGGATTGCACTCACGCCTCTCCTCTGTTATTAGAATTACAAGTAAGACAACAAGATACTATGACAAAACAAGAAAGCGATACAAAAAGGATATAATTTTTTCAATATATGCTTTACTGGTCCAATACTATACAGGGACGTGTATAAGTCTTGAAAATTACCAATGTTCTGTCCATCCCCTTTCAACTCTGATCTTACTTTATCTCTGTTCGGGAATATGCATGTTTATATTCAGATGGATTTCTGAAAATCCAAACTGCTGCATATAAATAAGAGTGAGGCTATGGTGCTATGCATAGCACAGATGGGGTCCGTGCTACGGCTCAAAATTTGACTTTTCAAAATCGTAACGGTCGATCCGAACCGTTCAACATGATTATAAAATGAATATGTACTTGCAAACCAAATTTTACATTTTTTCGAATTTTTTTACTATTTTTTCAAAATCACTTGATCTGAACATTGTGGACCATCCAAAAACAGCATATCTAAAAAAATAGTAAAAAAATTCGAACAAATGTAAAATTTGGTTTACAAGTACATATTCATTTTATAATCATGTTGAACGGTTCAGATCGACCGTTAAAATTTTGAAAAATCAAATTTGAGCCATAGTACGGACCCCATCCGTGCTATGCATAGCACCATAGCCTCACTCCCGAAATTTTTATTTTTAACATTTTAAATAAATTAATTAATAAAATAACCACCGTTTCTGGTCAATTCCATATTTAACACGGCCGCAGAACACCGGAGCGGACCCATTTGGGGGCCGCCGCAGAATGCCGGAGCGGACCCCCATATGGGGCCGCACTATGCCGGAGCGGACCCGGGTCCGCACTATGCCGGAGCGGACCCTGGTCTTTTTTTTTCTGATTCTGAATTTGATTATGGTTTTGTTTTGGAAATTTTTATCAAAAATGTAACGTTTGTCTGGAAGTTGTGTATAATTACTTATATTTGAAATGTCGTTTAATCTGAAATTGTTGTTCGTCGTTTGTTTGATCAAAAGAAACATTACAATAGAACAAGGAGCCATATAAAGAAGCATACAATAGAACATGCGAATGTTATCGGAAATTACAAATACGTCTAATTAACCGAAAATAAACAATAGTTTTACAAGTACAATTAGAAAAACAACATTAACTCTCAATCTCGTGCAGCCCGAGCAGCTCTGTTTTGTCTTTCTTGCGTATCTCGGCCGGCTTGGTGTCCTCTTCTCCTATTATGCAGAACATCCATCCACATCGGAATTCTGTCGTGCTGTCTTCTGCCCACAGCAATATTTTTTTCTCTGGAACAAGGATCGGGCCATCGTGTGGAGGCCATTCCGACTGATTTCCATAAACATGCCATTGTGCGCTCCATGTGTTGATCAATGTATGGATGTGATAATAGTGACTTACAAATACGCCAGGGTCGATGCCTCGGAGACGACACACGGACAGAACATGAGAGCACGGTATTCTCTCCAATTGAGGCTTCTGGCACGTGCAAGTTACCGTGTGATCATCCCCGATTATCACCGTGTATTTGTAATTGGCCTTGGTAAACCGACCAGAATCGTCAGGTATGAAAGCGTGAACTCTCTCCTGTGTGGCGGTTACCTCGAACTCGTTGTTGTTTCCAAAGCCCCCCAGCGTCTTCATTTTATCGGACCTCTCGAACCGTTTGTTGATCAGCTACGAAAAATTAAAAAATAATGAAGAAGTCAGATATTTTTTTTAACAAACTTCATTAAAAATTATGAAGAAATAACTACAAATAAAAGTACCTTATGCACACGACACGAGAATTGCTGACCTTGACTGACTTCCCATTCCGCTTTGGCCCTCCTTTGCGCAAACCATGTCATACATTTGTAAAATGTGTCTTCAATTATTGCTGCAACCGGTAGCCTACGAGAGGACTTGAAGACCTTATTAAGCGACTCAGACCCGTTTGTAGTCATGATGCCCCAACGGTAACCACCGTCCAGTGCTTGGAATATCTTCCATGGTTTAGGGCACTCGTTCTCATCTTGATCCAAATACTTACCCACACCGTCCAGCCAATTGAGGGCAATGTCACATGCCTGCCCCATTGCTTGCATTCCTTGCTCGTATCTCCTCATCTTCCTCTTAGCCACACATATTCTAAAAAAACGGATTGCCTTATCACTGCAACCGTTCTTCTTCATGTTCTCGGCTATGTGAGTAGCACAAAGACGGTGAACACATTGATCCTCATCCTCCTCGTTCCATAACCGGTGGCCCTTGCGAGTATGTACCACCCACAGTAACTGTCCTTGCACTTGAACCTCATTCTTGTGCGGTCACTGTGCGTAGGTATTAACTCTTTGTTGCAAAGGATGTGAAACCTGGCAATTGCGCTCTTCATGTCCTCCTTTGAGTCATATGTTTGTCCCTCGGACAATTCATTCTCAAAATCTGCTCTACTTCCAAACAAACCCGAATTGGCTTCCATAAACCCTGATGTGTCGTTGAAAGCATGAATCGGGTGCTGAACCCCGCGATCCATTATCTGAAACCCGCTATCCATCTTGAATTTCCTTGATAGTCCGAGCACAGGCCCGGTATCTTCCTGGTCAGAATAATCGCTCATACCCTCAGGATCAATATGACCCCAATTTTCCTCTGCCTCTAGTATTTCCGGATCCACTTCTTCATCAGATTCATTCGGATTACAAGTTTGACCCCAATGAGCGGTCCGACTAGATGAAGGGTGGTCAGTCTGGGATGGGGCCCGACGGGAGGGTCGGTCCCTCTGAACTGGGGCCCGACTACTGGACGGTTGGTCAATTTGGACAGGGGATGGACTAGAGCCGGATGAGTTACCCCGACTACGACCCTGGATTAACCTCTGAACTGGGTTCGAACGCCGGGCTCTGGTAACCTCCACATATAGGTCAATTATCTTGTATGCACCCCCAGAAAAACTCATGGTTTGGTTATACAATACCTGCCAGACTCCCTCATTTTGAATTGGAAATAGTTGGAACCAGGTTTGTGATGAACTAGTCGGCATGCTAATTTTGGCATCAATTTTAAGGTCATACTGACCCTGATCCAACCCCAAATTCCCACATATACTTGATTTAAGTCCCAAATAATCCGTACCTGGCAATACCGGGATCACAGTAACGGGTCCAATACTGTAGTAAACCCCATTAGGACCTGTTAATACATCCCCACCAGTGTAGATGGATACCATAAGAGCCATTTTTCAATTCAATACAGAAGAAACCTACAATTAAAAATTAACTAAATTAATTAATTTAAATTAATTATTCTAATTAAATTATTGCTAAATTAATTATTCTAATTAAATTATTAATCTACTGAAATAAAAATAAAAAATTTAAAAGAAGAGAGAAAAAACTTACAGATCAGAGCTAACTCAGGAGAGAGAAGGTGTGAGAGTGTGGAATGAAATGTTGCTGTCATTTTCGGGATATGAAGACCAGGGTCCGCTCCGGCATAGTGCGGACCCGGGTCCGCTCCGGCATAGTGCGGCCCCATATGGGGGTCCGCTCCGGCATTCTGCGGCGGCCCCCAAATGGGTCCGCTCCGGTGTTCTGCGGCCGTGTTAAATATGGAATTGACCAGAAACGGTGGTTATTTTATTAATTAATTTATTTAAAATGTTAAAAATAAAAATTTCGGGCCTCACTCAACAATCATACGCATCAATTTAATCGCACCAGTTTGGTTGCACTAATTCAATTCATATGGACCTATTCAGAAAAGGTGAAGTCAGCTTAAACAAGCAGAGTTGGTGGGAGAAAACTCAGTTTTAGAAAAACAGGTTTCAATTTCTTCACATTCGAATTCGAGGCGTTGTGAATGACAAAAAAAAAAAAAATATTTCAAGGCGTTGAACATATTGTCCGAGCAGTGGATTGGAAATGAGCGAATATATCATATCTTATTTGCTTGTCCGGTACCGGTAGCCCGTGCAACTCGGTACATTATGTCTCCGTTGAAAAATTTGATATTTTGCTAATTGCCTGAAAAAAAAAAGACCCCTCCTATATCTGTTTGTCTTTCTAATTGGAGATAATATATGCTTGGTTTTATTTTCTTTATAAGTTGCATTTACAATTGAGTTTCATGTTGTTGTGGCTGTTGATTTTGATTATTTTAATCACCAATTTGTCAATAAGTAATACGTACTAGAATTATTTTTTTGAGCTTTATCATGGAAATAAAAACATGTATCGAAAAAATAATTTACTTTTTAAATTGAATAAAATATTATCAAATATAATGCAGCATCCAAAAATATACATAAATTTCATTAGATGACCAAGTAATGTTGTAATTAAATTTAAATATTGAATCAGGTATACCAGTTGAAGAATTTTTGTTAGTAAAATTTTTCAGTCATGTAATTAAATTTAATAATAAGTAATTATTAATCAAATAATTAAAAATACTTTATGACTTAACATGTCTTAAACCTTGTAGCTCAACCACCTGTGTCTTGCTATATATAAATTCTTTGTCTATGCTATGAATTTATTTTATAACTTTTTAAATATATATAAGAAAGAGAGTACAAAAATATTAACTGTTAATAATATTGTATTTCGCAAGGCCTATTACAATTAATAAATAACATTAATACTTTTATTTGTATTTAGCATCAATTTTGTATACAACCATGCCTAAGACTGCCAGACAGAGATTAATGGAATTTTATTACTTCAAATGAATGGAAGTTCTCTGTTTGAAGTTTTTCTTTAAAGAATATTGCCTAGTTGTTGAAAAAAAAAATTAGTAATTTATCCAAAAGTCATTTATACAATAACAATTAATTAGTTATTAGAAATTAAAAATTCAAGAGTTAAATTATGAAAAACAAAAGAACGTCATTAGATATCAAATTTTCATGCCTTCAAAATTTATACTAATTAACCACTTCTTTTTTAAATTCTCCTTTCCGCTGGAGAAAGAATGTGATTCTTTGCCTAGGACTTTCTAGTACAAAATATTTTATGTATGTTCCTATGTTTGAAGAACAGTTATTGATTTATTCGTCCTTTATTTTTTTTATAAATTAAAACCAGAATTTCCAATGATTTTGACTGAAAAATAAATTTATTATATGGTCAGAAAATCAGAAAAAGAAATGAATACATTTTTATTGTAAGGTTGAAATTTCTTTCAAACGTTTTTATGTGTGTGAAGTTTGTTTTTCAAACTTTTTTTTTTTTTTGGTTGGCCTCCGGATGAAGAAAAAGATATTAACGAATTCATATTTTGAGATGAGCATATTGGGACTATATACTGTGAATAGCTTAGTTGGATAGCTTCAGTTTTCCGAAATTTTTATTAATATTAAAAAAAAAAATTTAACATTCTACATCCAAATTTGAAAAAAATTCAAAATCTGCCCAATCTGAATAATAATTTTCTAGATTCAGACCTTCTTTCTGAAAAATTATTCTCCAGATTCAAATATCTCTTTCTGGAGAATTATTCTTCAGATTTGAGACTCCGAAGAATAATTCTCTAAATTTGTGTTGTTTTAATTAATATAGAAAATTTATGATTTATTTGTTTTTGTATTAAAATATTAGAAATATTTTTATATTTATTTAAAAATAGATAGAATACTATATAATTGAATTTATTAGAAAAACTGCGACAACCAGGAACAATATTTTTCATGCCAGATTTTTTACGGTTGTAAGAAAAATTAAAATATTTCTTTATGTGTTATTGGAAAAAAAATAAAAATATTTTGGATCTGAATTATTGATTCCGGTTCAAAATTCACTTCTAAGTAAATAAAAAAAAATATCATGGTCATTCTAATACATTCAAATTTTAAAATACTGCATCTATTTTAAAAAAAAATTGATATCAAAACATTCGTCTAACAAATGTCAGATTAATTTTTTTTTCTAAAATAGATCATGTTTAATGAAATAAGTGAGGCTTAAAACTCTTATTCTATAGCATGGCAGCATATAAACATTATTCTGCTATTTAATCAAAACGACCATGTAATTTATATGCTGCCAGTGCTAAACTTACTGGAAATCATAAAGAGCTAACACAGAGCAAATTTTCAAAATGGAATACTAAAGAGATTGTTTGGCTTACAATCATCGTCTTTACGATCATGTAATTCGTCTGCAGATGGCAGCATATATATAAACATTCGTCGACTCAATTAAATCATGTTTGACAAAATAAGTGAGGCTTAAAGCCCTTATTCCACTGTTTAGTCCACAATCAAATATGACCACCGTGGCAGTCTAGTCTTAAGCAGCTAAATCCTGTATTCCTTGGACCTAATCTTGTTTTAACTATAAATATTTGACCAAGAAATACCATATACTTCGAGCCAACTTTTACAAAATAAAATACAATGTAGATATTAAATCAATAAACTTTGAAATCAATTCAATTCAGTTGTAAAACAACATTTTCATCCACTGCTCCCTAAAACGGCCCTCAGAAGTCTCTTAGTTCTTTTCCTTTTCTGTTATTTTAATCTGCTGTTTAATCTGCTGTTTAATGCTCAACCAATTGAGCGTGTTTATTTTCTTTTAATTTCCCTACTTCACTGCTCAATTTCATATGCTCAGCTGTTTGAGCGCTTTTGTTAACTTCTCTTTTTTTCTGGTTTACAAAACTCTTGTAACTTAATCATTTTCAATGAAATTAAGTGTGGGCTTGACCCAGACTTTTTCTCAAAAAAAAACATTAACCTCGTTGCGTTGAGTCTATCTGTTGACAAATCTGATGCTTATGGACGGCTTAATAGTGTTTTATGTGTTGCGTGTTTGTGTGTGTATATGTATTGTCTATATGCGAAGTAAAATTATCCACATATAATAGGAAGAGCAGATAAATAATATATCTCCTAGGTTATTTTTCTCAACATAAGAAATAATATGTGGTTGTTTGTGAAGAGTACAATTTAATTTTGAAATTAGTGGGTGTTTTTCTGGTTTTACGTGTTAGTATCTTCACAGAAGTACTTGTTTAACTGTAGTCAAAGGTCCCAATGGTCCCAATTAGCTATTTTGTAATTAGCATATGGAAATTAGCTATGTTGTTAAAGTTTTTTTGGAAATTAGCATCTGGGGTTGAATCACAATGGTCCCAAATTCTTAGAGCAAAGTATTTCCCAAAGTCAGAATTATGGTCTTCAAAACGAAACTATAATTGTACGGTTTTTTGGAGAAGTTTGATGGGATTAAGGGAAGTGCTATGGTCTTTGATAACTTGGAGGTTGGGGGACGGGATAACGTGCAACATTTATGCGCAACCTTGGTTTCAAGGAGCAAGTATGCAAAGTGGTCACAACAGCTATGTACAAGATTCTACAGTAAATGAACTATTGAATGAGGAAACAAAATAATGGAATATAGACAAGATAGTGGAGATACTTGGTCATCTAAACTCTATCCAAATCATCACGAATAATGTAAGGCCACCAAGGCATGATGCCGGCTCGGATGTGCTTATTTTTAAACCAGCATCAACTTGGGTATTTTCATTTAAGAAGGCATATGAATCAATCAGAGGTACAGGGCATGGGGTGGATTTGTCAATTAAAAAAGTTTGGGATCTAATATGGAAGAAAGGAACGATAGTACCTAGAGTCCGATTATTTCTTTGGAAACTCATGCACAAGGTGTTACCACTGGCGGGGATTCTTGCATCAAAAATCTCAAGCATTGATCCAACTCGTGTTACATGCGGCTCGGGTGTAGAACATGTACAACATCTTTTCTTTACTTGTCCTTTCTCAAGAGCTTGTTGGTTCAGAAGCCCTCTAAACCTCAGGTCAGACTATATAGGTGACGATCTAGTGCAAGGTCTCAACTCTCAAGTCTATAATCGATCATTTCTCTGAAGAACAATGGACTACTTTCGCAAATATCACATGGTCTATTTGGAGGTGCCGAAATGATGGAGCATACGGAGGTAAACAACCAAGCATTCAATCTTTTTACAAATATTTGAATGATATCAATTCGGAAACACGTCTTGCGGAGTCCAAGCATAAACCAGTTGCAACTACAATTCTGAATGAAACAATTGATCAAAGTGAGTACAAGTGCTATGCAGATGGGTCATGGTTGTATGGTTGGCAAGCGGGCATAGGGATCATACTAATGAAGGGTAATGAGCTATTAATATACAAGTCAAAGGCAGTGGAGGCGTGTTGTCCATTGCAGGTGGAAACAATGGCATTAAGAGAGGCAATGCATATGGCAAAAGAATGGAATGTAAACACATGCAGTTTTTATTCTGATTGCAAGAGCTTGGTAGATATGATCTCTAGCAAATGGGTTCCTATTGATACTGATTGGCGCGCTTATCATGAGGTGCAAGATACATGGAAGATTATACAAGATAATGAAGAATATACATGCAAGCATATAGACAGGAGTCACAATGAGTTGGCGGATCTGTTGGCTAAACAAGGAAGGATTGAAGGCTAGGATAATATAGGATATACGTTCCCAATGTTTAAGGGTCCAGCTCTGTTTAGATAAGTTTTGGCTTTTATTTATAATTATGTATGAAATGGCTGCCTTTATGTTCTCAAATTAAGCAGCTAGGACAGTCACTGTAAGGCCTACGGGCATTTTATGAATAAAAAAAAAAAACTGTAGTCAAAGGTTTGTGGTATTAATTTTATACTATTGATGCATGTTAGGATGATTTTTTAATGTTTTATTTTCCTTATTTTTATGTTTTTTCTTAAAACTCCCATTTCCCTCAATAGATAGTGATTGCTTTTGACAGGAGAACATGGCAATATTTCTGGTTGTGGATTTTTTTCTTGATCTTGATCAGTTTAACAGTTAAAAACTTAAAGATTTGTGCTTTCAATTCTTTTTTCTTTTTTTCAAAGTAAAATATTTTTTCTGGGAATCAAATTTAATTTGGTAAAACACCAGCTTGGAGGTCATATATAATACTACTAGAGCACATCTCGGAAATAAAAGAGAAAAATTCATAGACCCAGAAGAATTTGACACAAGGCTGTGACGTTTTAATAAATTTACGTCAAAATTGGTGCACCATAGAGATGAATATGGGAGAAGTCGGAGACGGCAGGGATGCAAAAAAAAAATTCATGCCCCCTCACCATATATGTCACGACATAGCACATGTAACAGCCACGTTCCGTGACTTGTGAGTTTCATACTGTGACAATTCGCGTGACGCGATCATACTTTAGAAATTTAGCACGGCATGGCACGTAACTCAAATCATGACGTGACATGTCCCGACACGTCACGAATTTACATCCCTATAGACATCCACTAGAAATCCTTTTCTGCTCTAAACTTTCACATGGAGCACCTCCCCACTCTCGAGCACCTCAACACAAATACAGGGGAGATCCAGACAATGAGCAAAAATTGGCCAAGTACAAATACAGTTAGCTTATTTAATCATTCTTAAAAGGAGAAGAAATAAAGGAAAAAAAAGCGTTTAGGAAAATACAAAATCAATAATAATGAGTCCTCACAAGCAAAGAAAATTCTTCTCATTTATTACAAATCATATAATAAATTGGATAGTAAATTCATTTCTATCGAGGGGACTCCTAAATGTTCCTTGTGGGCGAAAGTAATAAGACATCATTGAAGAAAGCTGCAAAATAATTGGACAATAGCTTATTAAGTAGAAATAAGAACGAGTAATATAAAAATGAAATGTTCATCTGTCCAACCGGAAGCAGTTAATAGGTCAACAAATCCTACCAAGGCTTATAATTACAGAAAAGTAAAAATGTTCATTGGTCTAAAATTTAAATATTCAAATAATAATAAAATTACGGACCTGATTTGATTTATTGCAGAAGTCCAATTTAAATGTCACGGCAGCCGCAACCACGAACACGCACATTACAGCCAGATGGAATCAACCCATCTGGCAGAACATGAAGCAAATCACAGTCTTCAATTTCCAACTTTTGAAGTGATGAGATGCTTTCATGAGAGGAATCACCAAAGGGTTCAATAGATTCCACCAACTGCAGTCCATCCATCTTTAGTGATTTCAAGGCTTTACATGAATAAATTTTCAATGCAGCCAACATATTCAGATCCCCTAGTCCAGTAATCAACTCCAGGTGATCACACTCTAAAATTTGCAATTTTTCAAGCTGGGAAAACTTCAGATGTACAACTTGGATACTAGAGCATGCCTGAATCTTGAGGTGCTTGAGAGAGTGGAGATTGCCAAATGGAAGAGATTGAATATTGACACAACATTCTAACGATACTTCTTCAATTGAATGGAAGGAAGATGGATTCCTCATCCATTCTGGTACCCTAGCAGATGGATACCATCTTACTAAAAGTTTCTTGAGGTTAGGATGTGGTTGGAGGCATTCTAGCAATGAAAAATCTACACCATCTGCACCTACTGACCATCCCTCACCACCTTTTTTGATGCTTAATATCAGCTCTGATTTCGCATCATAAGGAAATTCATAATTTCCAGAATCCCAACATAAATCCAAAGATTTAAGTTTGCACTTACTTTTCAGGTTAGCAAGCCGGGCATCTGCTAAATTACTCATCTTCTCTAATCCTTCAATAGAGAGTTTTCCTTCAAGGTAATTCATATCATTTAACCAATCTATAGTTCTAACTCTCAACCATGTTACCATTTTCTTTATTGCTGGAAAATTACCTTGACCTTGAGGGACATAATCGAGCTTGTGATTGTTTTTGACTGAACCACGAAGAGGCAAAAATTTAAGCTTCTCTAAACTACTGAGACAGCCTATTGTATTAGGTACTTTTTTAATCCGATTCGAAAGAATTGTTAATTCATGAAGGTTAGAGAGATTTTTTAGATCTAAAGGAACTTCCTCTAAATGATCACTTCTAATAAGTAATCTCAGTAAGTTACTAAGTGAACATAGTGATTTAGATAGCTTCTTAATTTTGCTAGATTGAATATTTAGAAACTGTAAGTTAGCAAGATCACCAATACTTTCAGGTAGATCTTCAAGGGAAGAGCAATCAAGAATTAAAGTCTGTAGGTTGTAAAGGAGGCCAATGGATAATGGCAACATTTTAAGATTAAAAGAAGTAATACTAAGATAGACAAGGTGTTTCAACTCGGGAATGAAGTCAGGAATCTTTGTGAAATCCCCTTTCAATTCCAATACCCTGAGTGCTTCAAATTTAGTGAGGTTACATATGGCTATGCCTCTTGGACATTCTTCATAATATTTTGACATGTTCGAATTTAGGTCCATTGCCTTTGTATTGTTAATACAATATTGGTGCTCCAAATCTCCGCTGCAACCTCTCAAATCTGTAGAAAGAGTTCTTAAACCCTTCAGATTTTGTTGGAGAATTTGATTTACATATCCCACAAAACCTCTTGCATATAAATGGCATGCTTCTTGCGGAATGTTTCTCTTTTGAGTATTAAGTGGCTGATTGATCTCCACCGAATAATGTTCATTCTCAGAATTAAGTCGAGCAAGGTCATGGATTATATCGTGCAACTTACAACATTCTGAAGATCGACTTGAAAAATCATCAAGAAACGACCTCTCTTTTAACTCCTCATAATATTCAACACCAATTTCTGTGATTCTTCTTTTGTCCCTGGACTCGATGTAGCCATGAGAGATCCATAACTCTATCAAATTCATCTTTTTTAATAAGTAATCTTTTGGGTACGTTGAGCAAAATAAAAAACACGGCTTAAGATGGGTAGGTAGATGGTCATAGCTGATCTCAAGTGCTGGGAATATATCATTCGATGGATTTGATTCCCAAAGATCACTTTCTAGAATCTCTATCCAAATCTCTTCATCTGTTTCATGCCTAAGGAGGCCTGCAATCGACTTCACAGCTAATGGCAACCCACCACACTTTCTCATAATCTCCCTTCCCATATCTACCAAGTGTGTTGGCACAGTGTAACCTGTACCACTAAATGCATAATGATGAAACAATTGCCAGCATGAATCTTCAGGCAAGTTAGTTGGCCTACAACATGCCGTTGTTTGCATGACATCTGCAACCCTTTTATTTCTTGTTGTCACGAGAATTCTAACCATCTTTGCTTCTTTAAAAGGACATTGAAACAACTCCCAAAGAATTTGATTCTCGTTCCACACATCATCTAAGATAAGCAGTATTTTTTTTCCATTCACAATTTTTGCAAGCTCTTCTTGTAATCGGCTCAACTCACTCACACCATTATTGATTTTAGAGACTGATTCAATGGTTGCTTTGATGAGTCTCCTCACATCAAATTCTTCCGAGACACATACCCACCCAAATAAATCAAAGCACCAGGAAACCCTCCGATCTTTGTAGACAAGTTGGGCAATGGTGGTTTTTCCGAGACCACCTTTGCCAACAATTGAAATGACCGAAAATGATTTTTCTTTTTCAGATAGTAAGAAATCGATGACCTCCTCTTTTTCAGCATCTCTGCCAAAAATGCTCGCCTCATCCACCATGTGACCCGTTTGGGGTTGTTTGTAATTTGGACGCCTCACCCCATCACTTTCCACTAATCGAAGAGCCTCACGATCCTTATTTATTTCATCCAATCGAATTCTTACTTTGTTAAGCCGATCTACCATGCCATCAGAAATTGGAACAATGTACTGTCAAAAAAAAAATGTATTACATAAGTATGCCAAATTTCATAATTTGTTAACTAAAAATTAATGATAATTCTCAGATCAAGTGACTACTTTGTTGTTAATTAGATTTGAAAAGCTGGTAAGAAAACAAATTACCACTCCATTGGATGCCAATCCAGCTAAATAAAAAGAAAAGGAAAATTCAAGCATCCTTCATTTCTTTTAGTACCACGCAACGATACAAAAAAAAATACTGGTGCAAGTAAGATCCTTTTAATTTCTATACACACAAGGCACTAACCTCCATTTGCTTTATCTTGCGAGAACCGGAATGCTGACAAGCCTTTCTTGCCTGTACTTGGACACGCGTGACCTCGTATTGGTACTCGCTGAGCACATCCTCGGCATCATAAGAGACCTCCTTGAGCTCATTGAGCCAGTGCTTGACATAGTGGTCTTTGCTCTCCCTCTCTTCAGCATAATATAGCGTGGCCTTGATCCGCGTCAGTTTTCTTATCAGCCACTCCATATCCTCAACAGCACGAGCACGCCCCCTTTGTGAGTTATTAGAATTTGAGGAAGAGGAAGAAGGAGCGCGCACAGAGGCCGTAATTGAGGGGAGCAATTTGGTGGCTAGAGAGAGCACAGAGGTAATCAAATTCCCTGCCATTTTTCTCTGTAGATTTCTGTGAAGAGGCTAGGAGGAAAGAACCTTAGATCTGTGTTGTGAAAATGAGAAATTAGAAATGAGTAAAGAGCAGCAGATCTGAGGAGGTTCGGTAAGCTCTTAGAAATGTCGTGGAGCAGACTTTGTACACTATTCAATGTTTATTTGACATTTTCTTTTTAACGACTGTGAATGTATTATCACTACTACAGAAATCTGTGCCTATACCGCTGCTAATGGGACGGTTGCTGGAAATATAAACTTTTTACAACCGGTTAAAAACCGGTGTTAAAAACAGTTTTAACACCAGTTATTTAATAAAAACCGATGTTAAAAATGATTTTAACACCGTTTTCTTATTACTTAACCATTGCTAAAACTATTTATAACACCGGTTCTTTAAAATAACCAGTGTTAAATTCGATTTTTATTAAATGACCTATAGTGTTGTGCCACTGGTTTTCATTATAAAAACCGGTGGTAATTATCATTTTCAATTTATTGAAATAATGTTTATATTGGGCTAGCCCCCAAATTTCCTAGCCGTAAAATACATCCATAATTTCTTTTTTTTTATGGTCGGTCAGCAAGTCTGGCCACAATATATTAATTAAGAAAAAGTTATTTACACAAGGCCCTAGTTGTAGCTCAAAATAATCTAGCTAGCAGTAATTGCCATAAGCAGTTTACAAAATTCAGAGCCCTCATATCCCCTAACCCTCCGTCAGTTACCGTTGAGCCCAAAAGTTGATATCCAAGATCGTATCATTTATCAGTATACACACTGGTCTGCTCTTATCCGAGAACAATCTCCTGTTTCTTTCTCTCCAAATGGCCCACACCCCGGCCGCCCATATTCAATCCCAAAGACACTTAGCACGGGTCGATAGGGACGCTCTGCCCCGAGTCCATGCTTAGATGATATTCTGGGCCATCGTTGGTCCTAGGTTGAAATTGTTTCGCAACCCCTTCTAGAAGGTAACCGTAAATGGGCACTCCCATAATAAATGGTCTCTTGTTTCTCGGTCCGTGGAGTTGCATAGATGGCAGTCTTGTTGTACGTTGCACCCCCTCACGGTTAGTATTTCCTGCGTGAGTATTCTGTTTGCCAACATTAGCCATATAAAGATTTTAACCTTTGTAGGTGCCCGTATCTTCCATAGTCGTGTGTGGAATTTGCACATAAAGCCCTTGTTATGCATGAATATGTACGCAGAGGCGCAGGAGAAGTTTCCTTCCGCCGTCCATCGCCAGCAGATGCGATCTATTATCTCTGTGGATATCCGAAAGAACGGAAGCTGTTTAGCCAATTCGGCGATGAAGAAAGAATGCCAGGCAGTTAGTAAGTGTTCCGGGGTTGTGATGTTGTGCAATCTTTTTATCGCCACAGGCCACAGTGAATCTGGTTTACTTGCAATTAGCCATACCCACTTGGTCAGCAGGGCCTCATTCTGACACCCCAGATCTATGATTCCCAGGCCCCCGTTGGATTTTAGGGAACACACCGTTTCCCAATTGACCAGGCAGTTAATACCTCTGCACATATCACCTCCTTTCCATAGGAAGCTCCTCCTCATTTGGTCAATGTGTTTGAGTACCCCCTTTGGTATTCTCGGTGCCTGCATGTAGTGGAGGGGGATGGCCGATAGTACGGACTTGATTAGGACCACTCTTCCCCCATAGGATAAGAAGTTTGCGGACCACCCCTGGAGTCTTTGTCTGATCGCCCGTAACATCGGTTCAAAATGTACCTTTCTTGGTTTGGTGACAGTGAGTGGAAGGCCGAGATATTTGATCGGTAAGTTTGACGGAGGCAATCCCAGGATGTCTTGTATTGTTTGAATGAGCGGTGCCGGTATTGCGACCGGGACGAAGGTGCTCTTATCTCTGTTTATGCGCAGGCCCGTTAAAGCTGAGTACGCTCGGAGAACTCTTGTTATGATCCGTAGTGTTTCGGGATGTGCCTCAGCGATAATGATGGTGTCATCCGCATATTGTATTGTTTCCGGTGGTAGGGAAATTGGTTGCGGCATGATTGATCGGACATTTGTCAGGAATCTTGTAAGAGAGTCCGCTACCAGAATAAAAAGCATGGGGGAGAGGGGGTCTCCTTGTCGTAGGCCGCGTCTGTGTTTAAAGAACCGGGTTTGGGTGCCGTTGACCTTGATTGTTGAGGTCGAGGTGTTGAGAATTGCCAGAACCACCGATATCCAGTTTGAAGGAAATCCCATTTCTATTAATATGTTGACTAGAAAGCACCAATCAACTGTGTCAAAAACTTTCGCGAAATCTACCTTGTAAAGTACCGCCGGTAATCTCCTTCTATGACAGAATCCCAGGAACTCTCTCGCCGCCAGAAAAGATTCCATCAGGGAGCGGAATACATCCATAATTTCATATGCTATAAAAAATCATAATTTTATAAATTAAATAACACACATGCAATTTAAATGTTTAATCAGAACTAATTGATTTAATATAAACAAGCAAATTAGATATACAAATTAATTGCCAATTACAAATTAAGAAAGAAGAAAATAAAGAAAATAAAGAAAATTTCAAGTCCGATAGAGGGGAGGCGGTGAGAACAAGAGAAGAGAAGAGTCCGATATAGGTTATCTCTACCCTACGGTCTCTCTTAGATGAACGGTCCAGATTAAGTCTTAGAAAAGTAATTCAGATTTATTGAAATCCGGTTTTTTTTTGTCTCTACGGTGAGAACAGAGAAGAGACATTCGGACTTGATTTTTTTTTTATCACAGTAACTCCGTTTTTTTTTTAAAAACAGGTACAAAAAATCTTTCACGTTTTGCATCGGTTATTTACTGAAAACTGATGATGAATATATTACATTTACCACCGGATTTAAAAAAAAAAAAAAAAAAAAACCAGTGTAAAAAAGGCACAACTTCTTCGTACCAGCTTTTTAGAAAAAAACTGATGGTAAATGTGCTATATTCACCATCGGTTTTTTAAGAACCGGTGTTGTTTAAATTTCACCACCGGTTTATTATAAAACCGATTGTGTATGACCTTAAAAAACCGGTGTTGTTTAAATTTCACCACCGGTTTATTATAAAACCGATGGTGTATGACCGATGGTAATTGTCATTTTTGTAGTAGTGTATGTATACTTTAGGGGAGTGCCCAAAGTCCGATTTTTTTAATACCCCTTAATAAAAAAAAATCCAAAAATGCCCTCAGTTTTTTTTTTTTTTTTTAATTGACCTAACCGCCACACCACCTAGCGGTTCACTTCTGAAGGGATGGAAGCTGTGAACCCTGGTGATGTAGTGGTTTGGTTGCCTATATATAGGTGGGTAGGGCTGGCCGTTTAGTCTCAATTCATTTCAAAATTTTCTCCACTCTCTCTCCTCAATTTCTCTCTTTCTCCGTTAGATCGCCCACACATTTGCATGTAAGTCCATTAATTTTTTTTATATTTGTAGTCTAAAATTATATAGAAATTGTTATGCATTAATATAAATTGTTAGGAATTGTTTAGAAATTATTATGAATTGTTTAGAAATTGTTAGAAATTAATATAAATTGTTTGGAATTAATATAAATTGTTAGGAATTGCTTAGAAATTTTTAGGAATTAATATAAATTGTTAGGAATTGTTTAGAAATTATTATAATTTGAAATTAATATAAATTAATATTATTATTTACTATTTTATATAAGAAATTATTGATTAAAATAACTTATTATTAATTATTACATTATATTAGAAATTATTATAATTTGAATTAAATTGTTACAATTTTTTATAATTTTGTTTACATTTTTATTAATTATTATAAATTGTAATAATATGGTAGAAATTATTATAAATTATTGAAAATTGCTATAAAAAAATTAGAAATTGTTAGAAATTATTAGAAATTGTTAGAAAAATACCAGACTTGGTTCAGATTTACCGTAACTTGTTAGTTAGCTATCCAAATATCAAAATTCAGGTTTTAAGAATACCAGACATGTTCAGATTTACCGTAACTTGTTAGTTATCTATAAAACACCAAAATTCAGGTTTTAAAAATGCCAGACTTGGTTCATATTTACTGTAACTTGTTATTAAGCACCAAAACACCAATATTCAGGTTTTAAAAATACCAGACTTGGGCTCAGATTTACTGTAACTTGTTATTCAGCCATACAAACACCGATTTACTGTAACTTGTTAAATTTGGCATGGCTAGAGATTGACCTAGACCTAGACGAATACAAGCACGAGGTACGGCACGACAGTAGAGAGTTCAGAGGCTCAAGCTCTAGAGGCCCCTACTACGTCCCAGGGTTCTATTACTTTTAGTCCTCTATTATATATCCACCACACTGAGCACCGTGTCAGCTTGGCGTATGCCGAGGTGCGTTAGCATTTTGCGTAATTTAAAATTATAATTTAATATGTTATATAAACAATCTAACATATTGACATCATTCTTGAATGCAGGACGAAACGATAATGATCGTGAGGCGTTGCAACATAGATATATCGTACATCCCCCACCCATTGATGGAGCGATATCTCCTGAACCTCGGCCGGTACCAGTTAGCCCTCATGCCCCAGAGCAATATCAACGCGGCTCTTATATACGGTCTAGTGGAGTGATGACGTTCTGAGACACATTCGTTTCATCTACTGGTAGGAGAGATGATAGTCACCCTACAAGATGTTAGTGCCTTATGGGGTTTACGGATCGTTGGCCACCCCATAAGTGGTGTCTCTGACAGTCCTACTCTTCTGTCCTTGAGAATTGTTGGGGGCTCCTGCATAGGTGTTACAGAAGAAGAGAAAAAAGGGGAAGAGGAAGAGTACAAGTTGTTGTCCCTAACGACACCTAGAGGGGGGGGGGGGGGGGGGGTGAATATGAGGCCCTTTAAAATATTAAACCCTATCGGTCAGATATTCAAGTTTAAAACCGTTCATGTGTGCAAGTATGTAGTTCTTGGCAAAATCAAGAACTTATGAATTTAAAGTGGAATAAAGTAAATATATAGAGTTAGAGAAATTGACACAGGAGTTGATAACGGCCAACTGAAGGACCTGCGTCTCTTGGATAAAGCAACCTAAACTTGACGCGCCTTTCTTATTACCCAGTGAAGAAAGAAATACAAGTTGGAACCGGCGAGATCACACTACAAAGGCCCGAAAGAAAGGAGCACTAAAAACAGAGAAAAGAGCACACACGGCTCAAGTAGGCGAGCAACAAAAGCTTTAAGTCCAGACACTCACTGACTATCACTCTAATCTCAACACTGATCAATTTAGGTGAAGTGTATTTGAGGTTGCTGGAAAGATAATTGAAGTCTAAGCACAAACAACAATGTATTTTCTGTGAGGGTATTCTCTGTCAAGTCTTTTAGAAAGACCGAGCCCACTATTTATAATGGGGTTCAAAGGATAGCCAACGGCTCAATGCGGATCTCAAGATCCACATAATTAGGGATTAGCCTATTTTGATTGTGCTTAGTTTCCAGTATTGACCTGCCTGTTTAATTTGAATTTTGAATTTGGTTTTCTTCCTTGCAACGGCTAGACTCAGGCAGTCACAACCTCAGATCTACTTTACCATATTTTTGGACATAAATTAAAATTGATAAAACAAAAATGAACAAAGCATGATCTTCATAATCTTCATGATCTTCGTGATCTTCATGATTCAGCATCTAATCAATATCCGACATTCCAAATAGCTCGTGTGAATCATATATCCGACCATCATGTATCAAATCATTCCTTATAGCTTGCGTAGATCATGTATCCGATTATCTTGTACAACTTGTCACGTTAACTTGCCATGATATGTATCTTTGACTGTCTATGACATTCATATATAACAATTAAACCTGTATACATCTCAAACAAATAAACTGTAAAATTCAATGTTTATATGTTTTGCAAATTAGTCAAACAACGCAAAAAATTGCTTACAACAACACAAGTATTCTGAGTATTGTTTGAGTCTCATGTCTCTCTGCGATTACTTTAAATTGTATGAGATAAACTCTACTCCGACGAAGACGAGGTGAAGAGATAATGATAAATATTTGAAAGTTCAAATTGGTTTTGTTTTGAAAGTTAAAATTAAGTAGCAATATTTATCTTGCCTTAAGTGAGAAAAGTGTGTAAGGACTAAGTAGGTACTTTGTGTATGGTTGTATATTTCTTTTATTTCTATTATAAACATGTCGTTCCACGGCTAAATTGAGATTCTTTGGGTTGGCAGTAAACCTTGTTACTCATGATATTTTGATATATATTTTATTTAATCATTGTTTAGTCTTTTGTTGCTCGATTACTTTTGCACTTTATGTTCATTCTTACTTGATTTCATTTGTTAGTCTAGACCGTCATGTGATGGTCACACATGGAAAGACAGTCACAATTAGGCTAACCGAGTTAGGATAAGGAGAATAAAAATACTAGACTAGTGGAAGAGACCTTAGTCGACGATACCATTAATTGGACCAACAAAAGTATGCATGGGAGTCTCGACATTCGCAGATGAATGTCGCATTGTAGTGTCTTACCATGGGGACACCTAATAGAACCGAAATAGTAGGGCGACGTACCCAGTAAGTGAAGTCTGAAATCTTTTGGGCTAATTACATAACTGCTTGCAACAATTAACACAAGCCTTAGCTGGATCTCTTGATAGGTAGGGTGAGTGTGTCGGTGCGAAAGCGGTAGTCACTAAATTAGATTAGAAACCCTCATACAATATCTGAAAACCAACATCAAATAGAATTGAAACCAAAACAGATTGAAGTAACAATAGTAAGACAAAACCCTAGAAATTCACATCACTATCTTATTTATTTTATTTACTTTTAATTTTCGCCAAATACAAAGATCAAAACCAACAACTCTCAATTTTCAGATTTTGTCTAGCATTTTAAAAGATAGTGATTTAATTGTTCAAAACCTTAAATATTTCATGCGGAACGACACTCGATTATACTACTTGATATGATTATACGCTTGTAATCTGACGCGATAAGAATTCGGGCTATAAATTTTATTAGCCTGATCACGATTTATTCCATCAACTTGTGAGAGAATAACCACTTCATTTTTTTCCACTGCTAATAACTTAGTTTAAGTTCCAAATAATCTTACTAAAATATTAAATTCAATCTGAAGCGCTTGCTTTGTGCATTTATAAATATCATATAATTGTAAGTAGAATTAGGGTGTTCTTAAGCTCACCAAAGAATTGGTGAACTCAAGTTCAAAACTTATCGAAATGACTTCAAATGACGAATTCAAACCGTTGAAAACAATCTACTTCACGAGTCAAGCGTTTACTTGTCAAATTTATAAATTTTCAAAATTAATTTAGTACAAAGTAAAAATAGTTTATTTTAGTACAAAAAATATAGCATTTCTAAAATTATTATTCTAAAAAGATATTATATGTTCCCCACTAATTATTATTCTAAAATTCCAGCAACACCCTTCCTCTATGATCCGCGTCAACCTTCCTCTAATTATTATTCTAAAAAGATATTATATGTTCCCCACTAATTATTATTCTAAAATTCCAGCTACACCCTTCTTCTATGATCCGCGTCAACCTTCCTCTAATGAAGTAGTGGGGACCCCGTATCACCGCATCAACCTTACCCAATCATCACCGCGTCAACCTTCCTCTAACAAAAATAGTTGACCACATAGGTAAAAATACTTTAGTGCAGAGGTATTTATACTTGTAGTACTTGATATTAATACTTTCAGACGTCATCTAGTGTCATATGTAAAAAATATTTGAGTGGTCCCCTAATGCGGGTACGACGCGATGATTTTTCAAGAAAAGGTGCGGGTACAGTTATTTAAGGAAAATTCATATATCATATATGTAGTTCATTGTATAAATATAAATACTTATCTGTTTGAGCTATATACTTCACAATGTTACTATTAATATTTGTCAAACCAAATTACAGTTTTGGAATGGTTGTGTGGTCCCCTAATGCGGGTACGACGCGAGGATTTTTAAAAAAAGGTGCGGGTACGGTTATTTAAGGAAAATTCATATATCATATATGTAGTTCATTGTATAGATATAAATACTTGTCTTGTATAGATATAAATACTTCGTAATGTTACTATTAATATTTGTAAAACAAAATTACAGTTTTGGAACGGTTGTGTGATCCCCTAATGCAGATACGACACGAGGATTTTTCAAAAAAAGATGCGGTACGGTTATTTAAGGAAAATCCATATATCATATATGTAGTTCGTTGTATAGATATAAATACTTGTCTTGTATAGATATAAATACTTCACAATGTTACTATTAATATTTGTAAAACAAAATTACAGTTTTGGAACGGTTGTGTGGTCCCCTAATGCGGGTACGACGCGAGGATTTTTCAAAAAAAGGTGCGGGTACGGTTATTTAAGGAAAATTCATATATCATATATGTAGTTCATTATATAGATATAAATACTTGTCTTGTATAGATATAAATACTTCACAATGTTACTATTAATATTTGTAAAACAAAATTACAGTTTTGGAACGGTTGCAGTCCCCACAAACAGTTATGGCAGTTTAGGTGCGGGTACTCAACTGCGGGTACTCATATCAGCTTCCTAAAAGCAAATGGTGTATAACGCGCGCAAGTAAAAATATTTATGTCTGAGATACACTACATAAAGATATGTATATTTATGATGTATAATGTAAGTAAAAATTGGGAACTTTAAAATGGTTTCTTATTCTGTGTATGCATATGTAATCTAAGTAAAAGTTGGGGCCATCAAACTTTTTCTTATTAACCTTTTCTTATTGGGGAGAATTCGCATAATAAAACGGAGAAAACGACAAAACTAAATAAACAGTAGATGCTGGGAATCTGTGACAGGTATATCTCTTAAAAACCTCTAAATTACTTATTTTTCCTCACAATAGATAATATTATATTTATCCTACTAATAAAAAAAATTAATCATTTTTTTGTCTTTTTAATTAAAATTCATTCAATCATTTATTAAAGAATAAAAAAAATATAAAGTATGTGTATGAATGTTTAACCTTCTAATTAGCCAATTTTTGAGGGAAAATGTGTCATATCTGTACTTGTGACGCGTACAGTGCCAATTAGGATACGCTTGTGTGCACATCACAAATATGAGAATAAATTATTTCCCCTCACAGGCAATTAGAAAACTGAACATTTCTCTTAAAAACAGAAAGACAATTAATTGGAAAAAATTGTGATTTTTTGAAATTTATAAGGATATAAGGATAAATATGATTTTATAAATTTTTTTTGAGAAAAAATATGTAATTTTAATTTTTTTGAAAGGTATACATAAAATTTCCTTTCTTTTATTGCAATTGGAAGAACCCTTGCTGTTTCCAAGCAACCACCTGTAGACCTTTTATAAAAAAACAATTACTTTTGAGTTGTGACTGGGTGCTTCTGTCTGGCCCTCCTAGCCTAGGCTCGTAAAATAAGAATTATATTAGCGCTAAAATAAAGATGTCTAATTGTAAAAGAAAAAACAAATGAGTGAATAATATAATTTGGATGGTACATAGTTAAACTTATACAGTGTTGTAAATAGATAGTTATAGCGCAGTCATAACTTTTTTTTAATCTTAAAAGCTATAATGCTATCATTAGTTTTCGGTGCTACAGCTAGCTATAGCAGCACAATAGCTGAGTTATAGCACTTTTTCAACCTTTTTGCGATACGCGATAATCGCTACTTAGAACCTTAAAATAATGTAATTATCATTATTGAGTATAATAAAGATATTGTTTCATAAATGGTTGGTTAGAATAATGTAACAATATAATGTATAGTTATGAATCAGTGGAAGAGACATACTTTTAACTTATGAGAGTTAAAACGTATTAAATAAATTATAGGTGAGCCGCAGAGTAAAGAAATTCACATCACCCCCGGTACCGTAATAGGGAATCTTTTACAATTACTTGATCTGGACCGTTCTTTTTAACTTGGCACGAATCTCAAAGCCCAATAATACTGTCCCCTCTGTCAGCTCGAATCCCAAACGAGCTGGGAGTTAATCTCAAACCGTAAAGTGAATGGAATCTTTTACGGTAACGGAGAGGATATGGATCCCAGAGTAAAGAGCAGCAGAGTACTGAACGATCTGAGGGGTAAGGTGAGCTCTTGGAAGTGGCATGTAGAAGACTTGACACTTCACAAAACAGTAGTCAATGCTTTTTTTTTTTTATTCAAACGAAAGTGGATTACAAAACAGTAGTCAATATGTCTTTGCTGTTTCTAAAAAACCACCCTGAACTTTTTTTAATTACAAAAAATAGATTTAACATGAGTTTAAAAAAAATCTATTTTTATCAGCAACACTCCTCAATTTCAGAACCCTGTCAATTTTGCTATTTTTATTTTTATAAGATGGTAACAAAACAAATTCGGGAAACCACCATTCCCTGTTAAGGATATTCTTGATATAGCTTCTGTATTATGCATTTTTTATTGTTAGAAACTGTACAATTTTTTCATAAGATAATAGATGAATTGCGATAAAATTTTGATACATACAAGGAACCGAATCATTGGTTCGGTTTGGTAATTGAACTAGTTGTCACACCAAAACTCAGAACCACATGATAGACTGCACCAGAGTTTGTCCCCTAAAGAAGAAGAAGAAAGGGAGATGGAAAAGAGGTTGCAGTGTTGCACCAACATTTAAGAAGGCAAAAGGAACCGAATTAGAGATTCAGTTTCTTTAGTTATGAGATTTTCTGCAGCACTGCTCGTACCTACGTGCAAGGCCAAAGGAATCGAACTGCATGGTGCAATTCCTTTAGTTATTTTTAAAGGAATCGAACCACTGGTTCGGTTCTTTCTATTGCACCAAAATTTCACCACAATTCATCTAATATCCTATATTATTTTTATATAATTTCTGTAAATAAAAGATGGTTTCTATATTGCATTACTTTTGATGTTTTGTTTTTGGGAAATTGTATATATATGTTCAGTCAGATAAGATCATAGAATTCAAGTGCTCATATTTTTCAATTCATTTTTTTTTAGTATATGTAATACAACTGGACTGTATAATAAGGCAAGAAAATAAATCTGAGATTCTTCTTAATGTGTTTATTGGACAAAAATGGCAAGTTCCTCTTATAAGTGTTTTCGTTTTCTCTTAATAATTGATTGTTTTTCTTAATAAATATGTTCATATTTTTTATTTTTTCTTATTATTTGATATGTCTATATTTATACATTATTTTACATATTTAAAATTCTTATAACGTCACCGTTCCAAACTTTTTTTAATATCCACCAAAAAATAAAAATTACAAAAATATCCATGGTTTTATGAAAGTTTTAAAAATACTTTGGGCGGACTCTGGACTCTATGCTATGAAAATTTTAAAAATTCTTACATTGCGGTGAATTTTTTTTTACTGTCAAGACTCTGGGCGGTCCATTTTTTTTTTTTTGGAAAATTCTCAAAATGAATACACTAAACTCATTTTTTGATAAAACACTAAACTAAATGATCTAGTTAACTAAATACTGAAAATGATTTTTTTATAGCATACTCTAGATCTGAATATAAAAAATGGTAAACTAAATTTCAAATTTCAAATTGAAAACACTAAACTAAATTTCAGAATGAAAACATTAAACTAAAATTTTGACAAAACACTAAACTAAATTATCAAAATGATCCGTTTTTATTATAACATAACCTAGACCTGAATATAAAAAACGCTAAACTATATTTCAAAATAAAAAAATTCTAACTGAAAAAATTAAAACAGAACAAAGAACCTTATATCTGAGACTTCATAAATTTACACGAACAATGCCTAAGAAAAAGTGTGGTAAAGAACAAGAAATAAAAAATTAGACCTAAAAAACACTTAATCGGAAACTTTAACTCAAGTTTTGAGGGTCTTCTCATTTCTTTTTTGCAACTAAAATTTTGATAACTGATATGCAATCAAAATCAATATCTTCACCTTGCAAGCTTTCCGAAAAGTGGTCATATGCTGAAATCGGAAACTCGAGCTCCGAGATATGCCTATGTGGAGTTTCTTCTCGGTAAAGATACCGTCTCTCTTGCCTTATTCCTTGTCCTATCCTCGTCTGTTTACGAGAGATGTCCGATAAGTACGTGTACAACCTACATGTTCTTTAGAAATGAGAGAAATAACTTACAAAAAAATAGATAGAGATGCATATATAACAGGAAGGCACGGATCGATAACATGAAAAAGTTTGTATTTCTTTTATCACAAACGACGGATCATACAACAAAACCGTAAAATTGTTGGAGCATTCATATACACCCGTTTGAAAGAATGATGCTCCTCATTTTTTTTTAATTGAACTAATACAATATTTCTATTTTGTTCTATCATTTAGTTGGGTTTTTTTTAATTGAGCATTCATATACACCCTATAAGAAGATACTCCCCTGTTAATTTGATGCTTCACTCCTGTCTCCTTGACATAATGGTGAGAATCTCCTGTCCTTTCTGAAGATCGTCTTGCAGAATCGCCATGCCGCAAGAAATCGCCTTTTGAATCGCCTTAGGGCCGATATTTTTATTAAAACCCCTAAAAAAAAACAAATTATCAAATCTGCTCCCACATTGAAATTATAATTATTTCTACCCTAACCGCCCGTGGACTGGGCGGTCCACTTTTCCCACCAGACCGCCCAGCCACTGGGCGGTCCACTTTTGAAACCTGACCGCCCAGAGGCTGGGCGGTCTTCTATTGTTTTTTTTTTTTTATAAGAGTTTTATGTTTTAATTTGTTTGAATGTTTTATATTAAATTGTTGTAATGATTTGTTTGAATGTTTCATATTAAATTGTATGATATATATTTATTATTTGTTGACGATTATATTTTTATAATTGACGATTATTTTTATATGTTATGTAATTGTCTAGCTTTAATATAATTGATTAGTTTTATATTAAGTTTTGTTAATGTTTAAATGTTTCTAATTAGTAATCGAAATGGTAAGTCTAAACAACAAAAGTAGTAATCGAAATGGTAAGTCTAAACAACAAAAGTAGTAATCGAAATGGTAAGTCTAAAAATGAAACATAACAGTCCAAACACGAAATATAATAATCCCAACTAAAATACTAGAAACCTATCAAACTAAAAAAAATATAAAACCCTAACGGCGACGACGAGGGCGAGGTCCGGAGAGGTCCAACCTCTCAGGTGCACGGTGCTCCCTCTGCGACGGCGGACGCCTCTGGTGTACCTCATCCACCTGCATGTCATCGTGTACGGCCTCGCGCGCCCATGGGTCCGCCCCCAGGTGTAATGCATGCTCCCCATGGATCCCCGCCTGTGTACGCAACACCCACGGATCGGCCTCCCAAGTAGGAGGATACGTGGCCGGAGGCGGTGTGCCAAATATAGCAGCGGCAAAGCCATCTGCAGTCTGTGCCCCACTCCCACTGGCCTCGCCGTCGTGCTGTCTGGGCTCCATATACTGCGGTCGGTGGGAGCTAGCTGGCTCCCATCCGCCCTCATCTGGAGCTAGGTCATCCAAAGAGAAAACGGCGGCGGCAGCGGCGGCGGCGGCAGCTTCATCCTGCATTTAAAAAAATGTTAAATTAGAGACATAGAAGTAACGAGTAAATTAATTAAATAATGAACTTTTGCTACCTCGGTATGCTGCACTGGAACTCCATGCTCGTTGTAGTACGCGTTCCACGCGTTGTTGTTCAACACCCATTGGTGGATCGCCCAACCCGAGTCATCTTCTGCAGAAATGAAGATAAATTAATAAGAATGATCTTTTAGAGATACACTTAATAATGATCATTTGTAAGACATATTATTACCTGCAGGAGGTGGCGGCATCTCCGCAGCGTAGATAGGGTCTCCAGGCTGCTCCGGATCTGGTGGTGGGGCCTTTATCTCGCGCCAATTGATGTCCTCTCCAGCATCGTGCAACATACCAACGAGGCGCCCGTCCCAACCAGAGTCCTCCACGATCGGTGCACTGTGTTGGAGCATTTGACATCCTATCGCTCTCCAACTTTTTCTCGCCATGCACACCAAGCTGTGTGCCACTCCTCTAATACCCGTCAAAATCTGCACACAATGTATTTTTATTATTATTATTGGAAGATGAATAAATAACTACAATTTTTGGAGCATGTCAGTTTCATTTAAACATACCGAACGAGTATGGATCGGGCCGAAAGGCAAGTAAGTCCTAGATCCGTCACCCGTGAGTCTCCGTCGAAGAGCATCACCATAGTCCCCCTGTAGATAAACCGTCGGCATGCCCCATCTCTGGTACCAGACTAAATATCGCAATCTCCAAGGCCCGACCGGCATAGGGGCATCTGGAGCTGGAGGTGGTGTCCATAAGTGAAACTGGGGTGATGCAGCACGCTGGTAATGCTCCAAGAAACGCGTGCTCCAGTCGACTTTGGGCTTGTTGTGTTTAGTGCTGCAATATAAATTAATTAGTAACGTGTATGGTTGAACAAGTAATAAAATAGACAAAGGATAAGGCAGTGGGTACTTACCTGTGCAGCTGGGTGGTCTGCTGCTCGCCCAACTCTGGAAAATCCGGGACATAGGCATCCAAGCCAAACTGACGGGGCACTCGATCAGGATAGTGGTACTCAACTATCCAGAAGCATACGCACGGCCCCCGATAAAACGAGAGAGGTCTCTGCTCTAATGTCAGCGGGCACAGAAGGCCCCGATCGTAGAACAGACGATAGGGGTACCAGGTGATGCTCGCCTCGTGAAGCATCTGGAGCTGACCCCGGACATATGAAATCCCCACGGTCCTCCCCCTGCCCGTGTCCTCGTATGTGTGGGGAGGAGCCCATATGGCACCGTACCCCGGACGTCTCTCGGGGTCATCTCCCATCCATAACCCATGCTGAGCTGGAGGAACAGGCCGACACACCGGTATGTGTGACCAGGACCACTGCTGGAGTAGAAGAAGCGGTCCGGCAATCTGCTTGTTCGTCGCCTAAATTTTGGAAATGCGATGCATTTCTGGTAAATATGGAACCCTAGTATATATAATAAAAAAATTAAAATATTTGTACAAACTTACCAGACAAGCATGACACAAGCCTCGGTATAAGTGGGCGAGCACGGCTCCACCCCAATTCCACTTCGACGGCCGCTGAATGTCCCTCAGCAGAGAGAGGAACATAATCGGGACTGCGTCACCGCTGGAATCGACAAACATGACGCTGCCACATAAATCCATGACAAACGCCCTCACGTACCTGCAATATAAATTAGAGTCATAAATAACTACATTTTTTGTTGAATCCAAAGCATCATTAATTTGCAACTGTTTGTGTTTACCTCAGAACAGTCTGCTCGTCACGTGTCTCGCGGGTGATCCTACGCCGGTGGAAGTAACTGCGGAGCGCCGCAAGACTGATGCAGTACTGTGAATACCGGTACTCCTCCTCCTCCTCTCCTTTCTTCTTCTTCTTCTTCTTTTGCAAGTCCGACGGAGCGGCCCCCAGCAGATCCGGTATCATGTGCATCAGGTCTGGATGGTCTGAGATACCACCGATGGGGTCGCCGTCTATCCGTAAACCCCACAAGGCGCTGACGTCACCTAGTGTGACTGTCATCTCCCCAACCGGAAGGTGAAATGTATGCGTCTCCGGTCGCCATCTCTCCACCAGACCGCAAACGAGAGCCTGGTCAATATCACAGTGAGGCATGGTGGCCAACTGATACAACCCGAGATGAAGGATGCACTGCTCCATCAACGGGTGACGGACGTATGGTATCTCGGGGGTGCGATGCCTCACTGTCATCATCGTCGTGTCCTGCATTTTACAATTATTTCAATATAAACGTCTAATTAAATAATGCTATTTAAATTAGGAATACAAAACCAACGTACCTCCATAGATGCAAGTGAGACACGGTGCCTAACATGTGGGATCCACAGAAGAGGACTAAACGTGTCAGGATGGTGAGGGGGATAATCTCCAAAGGGAGCATCTGCACCGGACGACTCTGCACCGGATGCCTCTGCACCGGATGCCTCTGCACTGGATGCCGGTGCACCGGATGCCGCTGCACCGGATGCCTCAGCATCGTGATCATGTGAACTCTCCCCCGTCTCCAGAGGGGCATCCCATGCACGTCCCCGTCTAGTTCTGACCATACTACATTTCAATAAACAGAAGATTTTATCTTACAAATCCTGATTTATAAATCCTAACTTATAAACTCTAATTATGTCAACCCTAAACCCTAATTTAAGAATTCAACCCTAATCTAACAATTCAACCCTAAACCCTAATTTGATCCATAAACCCTAATTTAACCCCTAAACCCTAAATTAACAATTCAACCCTAATTTAACAATTCAACAAAATTTAAACAATTCAACCCTACATCCTAATTTAACAATTCAACCCTAAACCCTAATTTGATCCCTAAACCCTAATTTAACCGCTAAATTCTAATTTAACCCCTAAACCCTAAATTAACAATTCAAAACTAAACCCTAAATTAACAATTCAACCCTAATTTAACAATTCAACAAAATTTAAACAATTCAACCCTACATCCTAATTTAACAATTCAACAAAATTTAAACAATTCAACCCTACTTCCTAATTTAACAATTCAACCCTAATTTAAACAATTCAATCATAAACCCTAATTTAAACAATTCAATCATAAACCCTAATTTAACAACTCAACCCTAATTTAACAATTAAATCGCGACAGGAAAATCAACAACCCGCACACGATAATTAACAATTCAACCCTAATTTATGAACTTCAGTTTTGTCAACCCAAAATCCCTAAACTACGAACTCTAATACCGGAAACCCTAATTTTGAAGAATTCAATCGTTTCGGGAAAATCAACAACCCGGACACGATAATTAACAATTCAATTCTACCAATCGTTCCAATGCCAATACAAGATACAAAATATAAATTAAAAAAATTATTTAGAAACTTACCCGAAAATAATCGGATTGTCGCCGAGATGGCCGAAATTAGGGTTCGGGTGAGAGAGAGAGAGAGAGGAAGAGAGAGAGAGAGAGAGGAAGAGGGAGAGAATGGCAGAATAGAGAGAGAGATAGAGAGAGAGAGGAAACCCTAGAGAGAGAGGAAGAGAGGGAGAGAGAGAGAGCTATAGAGAGAGAGGAAGAGAGAGAGAGCTCTAGAGAGAGGAAGAGAGGGAGAGAGAGAGAGAGAGAGAGAAAGCACTGGTTTAGTGGGGTGTGGTTTCGGGCGGCGACGCGGGCGGCGGGAGAGGCGGGGCTGGAGGCAGAGAGAAGAGAGAGAGAGAGCCGCTGGAGGGGGCGGACCGCTTTAAAAAAAAAAAAAAATTTCATAGTGGACCGCCCAGCGTCTGGGCGGTCAGGTTTTAAGAGTGGACCGCCCAGCCTCTGGGCGGTCAGGTTTCAAACGTGGACCGCCCAGTGGCTGGGCGGTCTGGTGGGAAAAGTGGACCGCCCAGTCCACGGGCGGTTAGGGTAGAAATAATTATAATTTCAAAGTGGGAGCAGATTTGATAATTTGTTTTTTTTTAGGGGTTTTAATAAAAATATCGGGCCTTAGGGTTTGTCTTGTAGCACTGCCTTTTCATGACTTACCGTTGTTATTCTCCACTCTCTTTAATAGTGATTTAGATTTCTAGTAATTGAAATTTAAAAATAGAGGCATTATAGAGACATCAAAGATAGATGTATTTAAACCTCCTGATCTTTAATCAAAATATAGATTTTCACTAATTTAATTTAGTGAAATATTTTTTTCGTTGTTAGTCTATTTGTTTTGTGATGTCAACTAACGATAGTCATAGTCATTGAAAATATTTTTTCATTGTTAGTCTATTCAGTCACAACCCAATTGAACCACCAACTCAACAAATCACATATAAGTTAACACTAACAAATAAGAAATAAGTGCCTCCTAAATATAAGTAATCCTCATACAAATCAATACACTAATTAATTTACACTGGTACATCAAATAATAATTCAACTTAACAACAAATTAATTTCTTTTGCAGATTCACTTAACAACAAATTAATCTTGCAATTAACAACAAATTGGTGGCTAGAGAGAGCACAGAGGTTATCAAATTCCTTGCCATTTAGCAAGGAACAAGTGTTTGACTCTGTGTATATTCTGCTTTTTTAGATCTGTGTTGTGAAAATGAGAAATGAGAGGGAGGAAAGAGCCTTAGAACTGAAGAGATAAGGTAAGCTCTTGGAAATAGCGTGGATAAGACTTTGTACAGTAGTCAATGTTTATTGAGTGAGGCTACGGTGCTATGCATAGCACCAAATGGGTCCGTGCTACGGCTCAAAATTTGACTTTTCAAAATCCTAACGGTCGATCCGAACCATTCAACATGATTATAAAATGAATATGTACTTGCAAACCAAATTTTACATTTTCTCGAATTTTTTTACTATTTTTTCGAAAATCACTTGATCTGAACATTCTGAACCATCCAAAAACAGCCTATCTAAAAAAATAGTAAACAAATTCGAAAAAATATAAAATTTGGTTTGCAAGTACATATTCATTTTATAATCATGTTGGACGGTTCGGATCGACCGTTAGAATTTTAAAAATTCAAATTTTGAGCCGTAGCACGGACCCAATCCGTGCTATGCATAGCACCGTAGGCTCACTCATGTTTATTTGAGGTTTTCATTTTTCTTTTATTTTTTATTTTTTACGACAGTTGTAAAATAAATAAATAAGGACATGATTTTTGTGTTTGCTAAAAAAAAAAAAGTAAACAGCTGGCCAAAATGAAATAGTACCAACTGTTTATATAAGTAGCCAAAGTAGGGATATTGTAATTAGCTATATGTACTTGCGTTATGTCCGTTTCGTTTGGTACTAACAGTATTTAATAAGCAGTTTGGTTTTTATTTTATTTTTGTGTAAGGCTTATTCGAGAAGGACCAAATTATATATTTATTTTTACAGCTTAACCAACAGGATAATAATATATACGACATATGTTACGCCAAATTAAGGATGCCACGATGGTATTCGTCATTTTGATTGACACAAATTCATTGTGTTAGCATCATATTACTATATATGAACGAATAAATGATGATTATTACATAAGTATCCACAATTTATGTACTCTTTAATTTATATGCTTTTTGAAAGAATAAGTTTTCTTTCATTTACAGCCAACAACAACAAAAATATTCAAAGTGGATTCTGTAAAGAGGACAGTTGAAGAGATTTTGTCTGGAGATAGTATGCATGCAAATCTGTTGGCACCAGCAGCCCATGCCATTACCCTCCGAACCAACTTATCAGTAGTTGTTGCTACCAACCATGCACTTCACTTAATAAAGGGTGATAACACCTGGGAACAAGCGTCTACTTCAGATATAATCAAGCACAAGCATAAGAAAACGATAGTTGCAGTAGCAATGCGAGGAGGCACAACATTTGCATTAATTGATGAAGTCACAAGAGAGTTACCGGATTGAGGAGGTATTTTGGGGAATGTCGTTTTTAGTGAAGTTAACGGGATGGATCTTGCTCTCTGTTACAATAGTGTGGTTTTGTGTATTATACTGGTTAATGTGGAAATGGAATGGGAAAGATAAACAGTACCTTAGTCCTTATGGTCACTGGACTCCGATAGAATGGCGAGAGATCTGCAGTTGGTTTCAGAAAAAGTGAAATTCAGCTTTGTCAAGGGCGAGTTGGCATTGGCAGTGTAGGGTACGGTTGAAATTATTTTCATTTATTGTTTTTTTGTGAGTATGAAGTATGTTTGTTTGTTTCTTGGGTTGCCATATGGAATAAACCCTGTGATCCTTTTTGTCATCCTTGGATTGCACTCACGCCTCTCCTCTGTTATTAGAATTACAAGTAAGACAACAAGATACTATAACAAAACAAGAAAGCGATACAAAAATGATATATATTTTTTCAATACTATACAGGGACGTGTATAAGTCTTGAAAATTACCAATGTTCTGCCCATCCCCTTTCAAGTCTGATCTCACTTTATCTCTGTTCGGGAATATGCATGTTTATATTCAGATGGATTTCTGAAAATCCAAACTGCTGCATACAAATAATGATACGCATCAATTTAATCGCACCAGTTTGGTTGCACTAATTCAATTCATATGGACCAATTCAGAAAAGGTGATAGTCAGCTTAAACAAGCAGAGTTGGTGGGAGAAAACTCAGTTTTAGAAAAACAGGTTTCAATTTCTTCACATTCGAATTCGAGGCCTTGTGAATGACAAAAAAAACAAAAAAAATTCAAGGCGTTGAACATATTGTCCGAGCAGTGGATTGGAAATGAGCGAATATATCATATCTTATTTGCTTGTCCGGTACCGGTAGCCCGTGCAACTCGGTACATTATGTCTCCGTTGAAAAATTTGATATTTTGCTAATTGCCTGAAAAAAAAAAGACCCCTCCTATATCTGTTTGTCTTTCTAATTGGAGATAATATATGCTTGGTTTTATTTTCTTTATAAGTTGCATTTACAATTGAGTTTCATGTTGTTGTGGCTGTTGATTTTGATTATTTTAATCACCAATTTGTCAATAAGTAATACGTACTAGAATTATTTTTTTGAGCTTTATCATGGAAATAAAAACATGTATCGAAAAAATAATTTACTTTTTAAATTGAATAAAATATTATCAAATATAATGCAGCATCCAAAAATATACATAAATTTCATTAGATGACCAAGTAATGTTGTAATTAAATTTAAATATTGAATCAGGTATACCAGTTGAAGAATTTTTGTTAGTAAAATTTTTCAGTCATGTAATTAAATTTAATAATAAGTAATTATTAATCAAATAATTAAAAATACTTTATGACTTAACATGTCTTAAACCTTGTAGCTCAACCACCTGTGTCTTGCTATATATAAATTCTTTGTCTATGCTATGAATTTATTTTATAACTTTTTAAATATATATAAGAAAGAGAGTACCAAAATATTAACTGTTAATAATATTGTATTTCGCAAGGCCTATTACAATTAAATGTAATAAATAACATTGATACTTTTATTTGTATTTAGCATCAATTTTGTATACAACCATGCCTAAGACTGTCAGACAGAGATTAATGGAATTTTATTACTTCAAATGAATGGAAGTTCTCTATTTGAAGTTTTTCTTTAAAGAATATTGCCTAGCTGTTGAAAAAAAAATTAGTAATTTATCCGAAAGTCATTTATATAATAACAATTAATTAGTAATTAGAAATTAAAAATTAAAAATTCAAGAGTTAAATTATGAAAAACAAAAGAACGTCATTAATTAGATATCAAATTTTCATGCCTTCAAAATTTAGGAACGGACTCTGCTGCTCTTCCGAGAGAAGAGCAGGAGCCTGCTCTTCCGATCTCCACCATTCAAAATTGTTGAGATCTGTGCATGAAAAGTTCTTTTATCGAGATACGTAAATAAAAATTTTTGAATGGTTGAGATCAGAAAAGCAGGCTCCTGCTTTTCTATCAGAAGAGCAGCAAAGTCAGATCCCAAAATTTATACTAACCACTTCATTTTTAAATTCTCCTTTCCACTGGAGAAAGAATGTGATTATTTGCCCAGGACTTTCTAGTACAAAATATTTTATGTATGTTTCTATGTTTGAAGAACAATTATTGATTTATTCGTCCTTTATTTTTTTCAAAATCAGAATTTCCAATGATTTTGACTGAAAAAGAAATTTATTCGTCCTTATTTGGTCAGAAAATCAGAAAAAGAAATTAATACATTTTTATTGTAAGGTTGAAATTTCTTTCAAACGTTTTTATGTGTGTGAAGTTAGTTTTTCAAACTTTTTTTTTTTTAGGTTGGCCTCCGGATGAAGAAAAAGATATTAACGAATTAATATTTTGAGATGAGCATATTGGGATACTACTGCGAATAGCTTAGTTGGATAGCTTCAGTTTTCCGAAATTTTTATTAATATTAAAAAAAAAAAATTTAACATTCTACATCCAAGTTCGAAAAAAATTTAAAATATGCCCAATCCGAATAATAATTTTCTAGATCCAAACCTTCTTTCCGAAAAATTATTCTCCGAATCCGAAGATATCTTTCCGGAGAATTATTCTTCAGAATTGAGACTCCGGAGAATAATTCTCTAAATTTGTGGTGTTTTAATTAATATAGAAAATTTATGATTTATTTATTTTTTATTAAAATATTAGAAATATTTTTATATTTTATTTGACAATAGATAGAATACTATATAATTGAATTTATTAGAAAAACTGCGACAAATAATCCGGATCAATATTTTTCAAACCGGATTTTTTTACGGCTGTAAGAAATATTAAAATATTTCTTTATGTGTTATTGGAAAAAAATAAAAATAGTTTGGATCTGAGTTATTGATCCCGGTTCAAAATTCACTTCTAAGTAAATAAAAAAAATATCATGGTCTTTCTAATACATTCAAATTCTAAAATACTGCATCTATTTTGAAAAAAAATTGATATCAAAACATTCGTCTGACAAATGTCAGATTATTTTTTTTTTCTAAAATATATCATGTTTGGCGAAATAAGTGAGGCTTAAAACTCTTATTCCATATATAGCAATGGCAGCATATAAGCATTCTTCTGCTATTTAATCAAAACGGCCATGTAATTTATATGCTGCCAGTGCTAAACTTACTGGAAATCATAAAGAGCTAACACAGAGCAAATTTTCAAAATGGAATATTAAAGAGATTGTTTGGCTTACAATCATCGTCTTTACGACCATGTAATTCGTCTGACAAATGACAGCATATAAACATTCGTCGACTCAATTAAATCATGTTTGGCGAAATAAGTGAGGCTTAAAGCCCTTATTCCACCGTTTAGTCCACAATCAAATATGACCACCGTGGCAGTCTAGTCTTAAGCAGCTAAAGACTAAAGAGAGATATTTTTATATGTAGTAATGACAAATTAACTGAGGTACGTACGTACGTAGCTCCCAAAGGCCTAGTAATGGGCCTTGTTTGATTAAGGTCGCTTAAGCTTACCAAGGCCTAGTCCTCCATATAAGAGCCTTCTCTTTTCTTCACATTCGAATTTACGGCCTTGCACATATTTGTCGGAGCGGTGGTCGGTGAATAGGAAATAAGCGAATAGATCGTATCTTATTTGCTTGTCTGGTAGCCCGTGCGACTCGGTACATTTGATATTTTGCTAATTGGCAAAAAAAAAAAAAAATACACCCCTCTTATATCTGTTTATCTTACTAATTGGATATAATATATGCTTGGTTTCATGTTCTTGTTGCTGTTGATTTTTATTACTTTAATTACCAATTTGTCAATAAGTAATACGTACTAGAATTATTTTTTTTGAGCTTTATCATGGAAATAAAAACATGTATCGAAAAAATAATTTACTATTTAAATTGATTAAAATATTGTCAATCTTTATTCTAGCAGACACGGCGACCCGTTATCCCCTCTATCTATTCCGCCCCTGATTCTTTAAACCACTCGAGTACAGCTACCTTTAGCGGTTTAGCCTCCGTGTGAGTTCTTTCCTGTTAGAAAAAGGGCATATATTAATTATTATTATATAATTCAACATATTTTTGCTTTTTGCGTTAAAATCCTGTAAATTTATTTTTATTAATCGCAGTACAGAAAATTCTAACATCAAGGTGGAGTACTACACATAATTGTTAAATTATAAGCTGAAACCTTCAATCTTAACACCTGACCAGCAATAAAAGTTTGACAAACCTGATAAGTTGTCTATCTTGTACCGATGTCGAAAGAAATCCTTTGTTTTCTTCAGCCCTTCTGACAAGATAAGGAATGACATGGTCTACTGGACCAAACGGGAGGTATTTGTTAACTTGAAAACCAGCATTTCTCAGCCCCAAAGAGAGCCCATCTGTGGCATTCCCATCAATTGAGCAAATTGTAGCTTGTTGTCACCTTTTCGGATTCCCAGCTCCTCTGCTTTTGCTGCTGCTAATTTTCCTGTTATTTAAAAAACAATTTGAGGCTACGCAAAGAAGGATACAATATGTACAATTGTACACGGTTTTGAGTGATTCCATTGCAAGAATTTTGGTTGACTAAAATTAAATTTCCTGAAACTTCTCCGATTATTTAAGGATTTCATTTTCAGCCAGTGTGTCAGTACTTAGCACTGAGCCTACCAGTGTTGCATGTAGAATATGTTTTAACAAACTATCACAATTAATATTGTAGCACATATATCTTACTGGATTTAGTATTGTGAGTGGCCAGCACAACGGCACCGGATCCATCTCTAACTTTCTCAAGTAAGAACGAGGCGCACTCATTGTAGCACCTATGCGTCTCTAGTATACTTCCATGGATTGGTGAAGGCACCCCTAAAGAAGAGGCCACTCTTGTCTCTCTTGTAATGTATGCACCTCTAACTAATTTTATTCCAGTACAAATCCCTTCATTCTCTCCACTTTTCATCATCATCTCAAGTCTCTCCTTTGCACCTCCAAGTATGCTTGAACCGTACCATACACAACAGGTTGCTCCTTATTGAATTTCAAGGCAACCAAATAAGTGAAGTAATCTATCGCTGGTTGAACCGTACCGAAGAATATTCTGCATCTATTAGTAACATTATGTTTGATTTTGCACATTGTTTGGATAGGTCATTCAATCTTTCTTGAGCTAACTCGAAATCATGTAACTGTCGATCAGTTAGTGGCTCAGGCCTTGATGAAGTGAGATATAGAGGGCTTGAATCAGACAGAACTGGGAAACAATGAGTTTTCCAAGGAAGTTCAAATGTTGCACTTTTGTAATTCCATCTTAATCGATCGCTGATTTGCTCGAGTAAATTGATCGGGCAGATTGCCGTGATCTTTATGCACATACTGGCCTGCCAAAAAAAAAAAATTTATGCTGGTTTTGTTTCTTATTCATCAGGGAAAATTTAGCCTTAGTCCTCAAATTTTTTTCTTTAAAAAAAAAAAGAACCAAGTTGTCCCTTGAACTTTCATTTCCACTAGCTTGCTCCTTGAACATTAGAAGATAAAAAAAATAGCTTCTTAATTACTCTAAAGGGACTGAGTTTTATTTTATTTTATTTTTAAGAAAAAAATAGAAGTCTAACCTTTATCTTTGAGATAAAATTGGTTCATAGCCATTCAATTGTTTTTTAAAACAAATTAAAGATGAGGGAATGACAAACTTCATATTTAAAAATTCAATGAGGACCTCCATCCGTATTTCAGACTTGTAGAAGGGAGCTAAAATAGTTATTTTCTTAAAAAAAATTTACTGATGGTATCAATTTATGTAACATGTAGGCTTTAACAGATCTGGTGGGGTGGGCGTAGAACTTTGTAGAACTTTGCAGCCTACAAGAGAAGATTGTGGGACACAATATAGGCGGCTGCTTTCCTGGATTTTGAGTTTTAGTAGAGATTTATCGGCTCCGACCGACTTTGTTCCTCCCTGAAATTTTTTTTGCTCCCCTCTGGATGTTTAATTTGTAATTCGAGTTAAATTTAGGGTTAAAATTGAAATAAATATGTTGAATTTTAATTGGTAATTAGAATTATAAGTCAGAGAATCAGAAATTACAAGTTAAAGTATTGGAAAGTATAAGTTAAAGCATTATTTTTTATCGAGTACACAATTGGTTAATGAATTTAAATCCGATTCGATATTTTTTTGCCTCCCGGCAAAAATCGTGAATCCGCCCCTGATAGGCGGCAGGCTCTTGGGTGTTGCGGCATCAGAGAAATAGGAGGCATTTCTCTCGTATGGAAAAGCCGGTGCCAATTTTATTTAGGATAGCTTTCTTTAACCGAGGTTAAACCAGGTGCCCCTGGATCACTGTAATACAATCGTTAGTCGGTCTTTACCGCCAACCTTCAAAAAAAAAAAAAAAATAGGCTTTAGTATGCCACTTCAATATGAACCAAGTGCAAACAAACAAACAAATAAGTCAATATTTTGCATCGTTATTTGTGCCTTAAATTGTTAATATATCCAAACTTATAAATTTTTATTTTTAGTATGAAAAGTAATTATTAGCTTTTTAAATGATAATAAAGAAACATAAACTGAACAAAAACTTTAACTAATAAATAAAATTACAACTTATAAATTTTTTATTACTAATAACATAAACTATAAATAATTTTATCATGAACAAGAAATGTTTTTTTTTCTTTTTATAAAAACAGAAATACATCTTGTAAGTAAAGAATGCGGATCAGAGAATATGGTTATTATTTATTTTAAATTAATATAGAATCACTACTTTTGGATGATTCAGAATTTTCAAATAAAGTGATTTTCTACTTGTTTAAAAAAGTTAATAAAAATGTCTAAAAATATAAATTTTGGTGTGAAAGTATATTTTTATAAGAAGATCATATTGAATAGTTCATATTGATTATTTGAATTTTAATAATATATATGTTATTATATATAGCCTCACTCCTGGATTTTTCTTATTTGTTTAAAGAAGCCTAAGTTTTTTTTCAACGTTAATATTTGTCTTAAAAAATATTAAAATGAGAGAAAATATAAATTATATATTTGTTCTCCATGTTAAGAAGATTCCTTCGAAAACACGTGTCACATTGAATCTTGATTAAAAATGTGATAACGACGATTCTTTTCCCGCTTGCTTCCGTTTTAGTACATGTTTAATTGTAACTTAAGTGGGAAATAAAAGGCATTTAAACTTTCAAATAGGAATAATTTACAGATGAAATAAGGAATAAGTTACGGCAAATTAAGTTAAACTGGTTTCAGCTAAATGAACGGGCTGAGACCTTTTTATCAAAAAAAAAAAAAATTCGTTGTTAAAAGAAAAAATATTTCTCAGCGTCTCTCTCTTAATCGATTTTTTTTTTAACTCGTGACTTAAGTATCAAATTTCAATCAAATAAGAATAATTTAATTCATTTTAACTTAAAATAATAATTTAATCCTCCTAAATTAAGTAGTAATTAAATAGCGACCAAACAAGATTTATCCTTGTGCACCGGGCTTAGAGTATCTTCTTCGTCTATTAATTCAATTTGAATTCTACTTGACAATTAAAAGCCTAATCAGTCTCCAGCTATTTGAATAGAAAAAAAATGAATTAAAAGCCTAATCAACCACAATTAAAATATCTTAAGCATCATGATTCATGACATAATCTATAGATATAGGTTATTTTGAAATTTGAATAGAAAAAAAAATAGATTATGTCATGAATCATGATGCTTAAGATATTTTGAAAAGAAAAAGATTGATAGTTTATGATATTACTATGGATATTTTGAACCGCAATTTGGACTTTGTACTGGTACAATATGAATATTATAATTTCTTAATTAATTTGGTGTTATTTATTCTATGAGACTTTAGATAATGTTGATATTTAATACAAATGTATAATATAATTTTTGTAAAAAAAAACGCTATGTAGCAATAGCTTCCGCTATAGCTACGCTATTCGTTATAGCCTTTTTTGTAGCCTTCCTGCTACGACGCTATAAACGATATTTAAAACATTGCTTCAAACACATATTAATATGGAGATCAAGTTGAACGGTTTGAATCGGCTGTTTGGACTTTGAATTCTATGATTTATAGTCCACTTGAGAAGGCACACTTAATTTAGACGAGAATTTAAACAACAAAACTAGGACTTGTCCTAGTATTAACTTGAGTACTCTTTTAATTCCCTTCAAATGTTAACTAAATCTGAAGCAAAAAAAAAATGTTAACTAATTTTTCATTCTTGAAACGTGAGGATTCTAAATACATGAGGATTCTAAATACGTGAGGATTCTAAATACAATGGAATAAAAACTTTTCTTGGTACCTTCGCATACACAACAATTTCATGATAAAGTTCATAAAATTTATCCAACTATTATATAATCTCTCTCATTATGCAATAGAAAAATTGAAAAATCTGGTGCGTAAAGATACTTGCGGTCTCCAATCAAACCCCTTCCTACAAATATAATATTAAATAAATAAATCTGGTAGCAACACCGAAATTTTTTAGTTACCACCACAATTAATTAAAATTAAACAACCACCACTCATATCTTCAAATTTCAATTCTTACTACCCACGCACTCTCAGGATACGCACCAATTTTGCGCCAGCTGGAGATGCGCACCAAATTAATTTTTTTATATTTTTATTTTTTGGTACGCACTCTCAGGAAGCGCACCAAATATTTTTTTTAGTTCTGTTCTGTTCTGTTATGTTTGAAATTTTTGGACTAACTTTTTTTATATTCTATTCTATTTTGTTCTGTGGTGTTTACAATTATATTTACACATCAAATTTGACTGTGAAATTGTAGAAAATAAAACGCACTTGTTTAACAAATAAAATTTTGTATTAAATTTGAACTAAAAATTACTACAACAAATTATACGCACAATTTGAGCAGTGTTTTGTACTAAGTAAGTTTGGTGCGCAAATTGCTACAAATTATACGCACAATCTGATCAATGTTTTATACTACAAATTATACACAGAACAAAACAGAACAAAACTAAACTAAACTAAACTAAACTAAAAAAATAATATTTGGTGTGCTTCCTGAGAATGCGCACCAAAAAATAAAAATAAAAAAATTTAATTTAGTGCGCATCCCCAGCTAGCGCACCAAAAAATTTGATGCACGTCCCATGGGTGGTAAAATTTGAAATGTAAAGTTTTAGATGGTGGTTGTTTAATTTCGAATTATTGGCGTGGTAACTGAAAAATTTCGGCAACATGTATATCCATAATGATGTAACACCTGTAGAAAAATAATTAATAAATACATGAGTGAGTTTGTGGTACTATGCATAGTACGGATTGGTCCGTACTACGGATCAATATTTTCGTTTTCAAAATTCTAACGGTTGATCCGAACCGTTCAACATGATTTTCATATGAGAATATACTTGTGGGCTAAATTTTCTATTTTTTAGAATTTTTTACTATTTTTTTTAGATAGTTAGAAAATCATTGTTTTTGGATGGTCCAGAATTTTCAGATCAAGTGATTTTTTACCTACCTTAAAATACAGTAAAAAAATTCAAAACAATATAAAATTTAGTCTGCAAGGACATATTCATGTAGGGATCACGTTGAACAGTTCGGATCGACCATTAGAATTTTTAAAATAAAAATATAACTCCATAGTACGGACTAATATGTGCTATGCATAGTACCATAGACTCACTCTAAATACATATTCGTTAGTTGTCTGAGTATTTAGTTTTCGTTTAAATAGTTTGGGCTCTTCGGTCCGATTTTGTTCTCTTTCGGCCTGGTCAGATTTCGTCCAATCCGAACCCCTCCCTTTTCTTAATTCCCGTCCAAGAGATGTCTTCTCATCTCCTTGTCTTAGACACGCGCGTCCGAACACACAGAGATGCAAACACAAAACGAAAACTCACATGCACTTAACAACTTAACAAACACCAATACATATAAATAAAGCTACAAATTATGAGGTAATATTCAAACTTTGAGCGGTTCTGATAACACATTATAATTCAGATCTGGAAAGATTTGTACTGGGCTGAATTTCAGATTTCCTGATTTTGGGCTTTCAAAATAACTTCGGTTCTCCGGTCCCTTTTTTTTTCTCTTTTAAAACCGGACACCTTCCTTTTCTTCTTCGTGATCCGCTGATCGTCTGATCTGCTCTTCCCAAACGATTATTTCTTTATAAACCAGCCTTATTTTCCAACTGAGGGAGCATTCTTTTTACAAATGAAATAATATATAATTTAGAACTCAATTGTATGCGGTACCACCAAAAAACCTTGTAATCGGTGGCTATAGTCCACTTTTACCCAAAAAAGAAAAACCTCAAATAATACTTGTGATGTGGGAAAGCATATTTGATACTAATAACAATATATGATCCACCAACAGCTAATATTTATAAAAGTATAATGAATACTTTCTTGATTATATTTAAAGTACGGTGGTATCCACATTTCTCTTCGAAGAAGAAGAATAACAAAATTAATATTCTGAACATTTCGCTGGGTGTACAGTGTACAGTGTACTATTTATTTTGGGTAAAGAAATTTTTTTTTTTTTGAAAGACTTAGTAGAAGCTACTAAGTAGAGATTACATCTTGGGGGAACATGCAACTTAGGTTGAAAAAATATTCCAGATACAGCACCCAAATTCTACTACGCCTTGCTGGTTAGCCTATTCCAGTTCTTGCTACAGTACCCTGGCAGAATTGTAACCAGAGACTTCCTTCTTCCCAGATCCTGTCAGCGAGCACCGATGGGGGAATACACTTGTTACGGAAAATCTTCTCATTCCGTTGCCTCCATAACATCCAAAACACACATATGAACCTCGCTGTCCAGGTGGGTGTACTGACAGCTGGAGGAATATTCGCCTTGGAGTTGTCGTATGCTTCTTCAATTGTGTCGCCACTGTACATTAGCCTGATACCCAACTTGTTGTGTACGGAATACCAAACCCGTTTGGCATATGGGCATGCTAAGAACAAGTGGTGAGCTGTCTCAAGTTCACAATTATTGCACATAACACATCTCCTCTCACAGTTCATAAACCTCCTTATCATTACCTCATGAGTCAATATCTTGTCCTGCAGTAACAGTATCATGAAAAATCTAACCTTTGCCGGGGTTCTACTGATCCAGATTCCTTGATATTTGCACTTTATTCTTCCCCCCGACATCATAGTTTTGTAGAATGAGTTGGCCGTGTATACACCCGACTCAGACCACCGCCAAATCAATTCATCCCGATCCTGTGAGAATGGCTGAGCTAAATTTGCAGTCGGATGGAGCTCTCCCATTATTGGTGTTGCATCTCGCAAGGATATCCTTTGCAAAAGGGGTCTGGGTTGGCCATCTCGAAGGCTTCGCAAGGGGGTTCCATTCCAACTGTCGTACCAGAAAGAGATTGATTTACCATTGCCCACAAGCCAAGTCGTGCTCCAGTGGAAGACAGGTAGTAATCTGATTAGGTGTTGCCAGAAGAACGATCCGTTGACCATCCAAATTTTCGGTCCATGTGGTTGAGAATGTAATCTCCTCAGCTTTTCAATGGTATTGGACCATAGACCTGTTGGATCTCTCTGTGCTTTCCACCACCATCTCAGAACCAAAGCCGTATTTCTGACTTCCAAATTGGGCGCCCCCAATCCGGCCCATTTTTTTGGAGTACACACCGCCTCCCAATTTATGAGAGAGATGCCTCGACCTTGCCCTTCCAACTTCCCCCAAAGAAATCTTCGTCGAATGAGGTCGATACGATTAATAACCCATTTTGGCAGCACAAAACTCGTCATGTAGTATATGGGGATGGCTGAAATGACCGAGTTGATTAGCTGTAGTCTACCGCCTCTAGAAATGAGTTTTCCTTGCCACCCTTGCAACCTTTTTTCGATCTTTTCAATTAGAGGCATGAAGTCTGGTCTTGTTGGCTTTTTAATGGTCAATGGCATTCCGAGATAATTGATGGGCAATTCGGCCTGTGCACAGCCAAACACCACTTTAACCATCTGTAACTGCTGAGGCGAAAGATTTAGAGGGAGGAAGGAACTTTTAGAATAGTTTATGTGCAACCCGGAAACGGCCGCAAAAATCCGAAGGGAGAGTTTTAGGGAGATCATGGTTGTGAGGTCTGCTGCTACCAATATGGCCGTGTCGTCAGCATATTGTAGGGCAATAATTGGGTCTTGGAGTCTATTTGTGATTTGGGTATTAAGGGAGGTGTTGAGTAACCCTATCATCTGTTGGAGGACATCTACTGCCAAAATGAAGAGAAGAGGTGAGAGTGGGTCCCCTTGTCGGAGTCCCCTTCTATGGACAAAGTAGTCGGTGCAGTCCCCATTGATTATCACCCTTGAAGATGCGGTTTTGAGCAATTCATCAATCCACTTAATCCACCTACTCGGGAATCCCCTTGCATGCATAACCTTGCCTAAGAAAGCCCAATTGATTGAGTCGAAGGCTTTTGTGAAGTCAATTTTGAGAAACACTGCTGCTGAATTGGCGGAAGAGATGTGTTGAAGCATTTCCCTTGTTGTGACAAAATTCTCCGCTATCTGCCTCCCTCTGATGAAGGCAGTTTGCCTTGAGGAGATCAGATCAGGTAGTAATTTGGAGAGCCTAGTTGCAAGGATCTTGGAAATGAGTTTTGGGACTAGGTTTATTATGCTTATAGGTCTGAAATCCTTGATCTCTTTCGCAATTTCCTTCTTAGGTATCATGATGATATTGGCTTTGTTGTAAGGTTTTAGGCTGATGGTGTTTTCTCCAAATGCTTGAATCACCTTCACCACTTCATGCTTGATGTCGAGCCAATAGAGCTGGGCAAATTCATTTGGCAAGCCGTCCGGTCCCGAAGCTTTGTTTTTGGCCAGTCGCGATACCGCCTCATCAATTTCCTGCAAAGAAAAATCATTAGCCAAACATGAGAGCTGAAGAGCTGGCGGGTATAACCGTGTCGGGTCGAACTGTTGCACAGGAGATTCTGTGCCAAGCAAATTTCTCATGTGTTCGAAGAAGGCTCCTTTTATTGCTCCTGGATCTGATATCTCATTCCCATTGTGGTTTATGCATAGCACCATATTTTTTCTCATTCTAGACGAGGCAAAGCCGTGGAAGAACCATGTGTTGTTATCGCCTTCCGCTAACCACCTACAACGTGCTCGTTGACTCCATTTAGTTTCAGCAATTGTTGAGAGAAGGAAGGCCCTTTCCCTGAGCTGCTGCCTTAGTTGGAACTCTTCAGGATACAATTTTCTCTTTTCCTCCAACTGATCAAAAAAGGAGATAGCCTTTTTACAATTCTGAAGCTGCTTCTCCATATCACTGAAATTGTTTAAGTGCCATTCTCTTAATTCCCTGTGCATTCTTGCCAGCTTCTCAATAAATTCGGCATTTTCCCCATTTTGCCCCTGGTCTTGTTGATTTCGGCCCTTCCAGATTTCTTGTATTTTGGTTTTGACTTTTTCAAATCGGAACCAAAAAGTTTCTAGGCGATAGGGTCTGCTCTTGCGCTGTAATTGCTTACAAGTCAGTACTAGTGGAGCATGATCCGAAACCACCACTTCCATTGCTGTCAGTAGCATGTGAGGAAAATGCGAAGACCATTGAGAAGATACAAAAACCCGGTCCAACCTTGAGAAGGTGGGGTCCGGACGCTTGCTCGACCATGTGAATTGCCTGTTTTTGAGGGGAATATCCATCAAGGCCATCTCGCTTATCGCATCATTAAATGAGCACATCAGTCTAATTCCCCGCAGATCTCCTGTTCGATCAATTAACCATCTTACGAGGTTGAAATCCCCCGCTAAAATCCAAGGCACCGTTGCGAAGGTAGCCTGATGTTGCAATTCCTCAATGAAAGCCTCTTTTCTATCTTCCTGAATTGGGCCATATACATTGGTGATCAAAAAATCCTGACCCGTGTTGAGTTCAACCAATAGTGCTGAAATGGTATATCGAGAACACCAGAAAGACCTTAACGCATAACTTCTTCTCCAGGTAATTAGACAACCCCCAGATGACCCGATAGCCCGGGCATACACACAATCCCTTTCGAAATAAGAAGGAAGAGCACTTGATAAATAATCGTAATCAACCGTGTTCCATTTTGTTTCTTGCATACAAATTACATCCGATCTAGAATCTCTAAGCACCTTTCTCACCATCAAACATTTATCTATATTTCCCAACCCTCTGACATTCCAAGATAACAGCTTCAGTTTTTTTAATTTCATTAAAAAACAGATACGACACTACTGGAACCGATGGGCAACCACGGATGGTCTCAGTCCGACTCTGACAGCTGAGTCTCTGAGTTCGGATCTGGAAGATGAGTACCCTCCTCAAAGTCGAAAAGGTTTGGCTGGGTCGTCGCTGGTTGCATCGCTTGTGGTGAAAGGGACTGTCGCTCGTTGTTGTCTTCCTGTAATGTCTTGGTTACCAAATCCACATCCGAACCACAGGCAGCAGCAATAGCAAGACGGTGCTCATAATCCACTCGGATCTCAACATATCCATTTGGGTCCAGAGACATATTTGCAAGATGGGACGGGTCGCTCTGTGTTGCATTTGCTGAGTCTTCTGTTTGCCTCTTTTTCCTTCGTTGGCCCGAAGCCGGGATTGGCCCCATTAGCTTTGTTTTGGCTGAAGGCCTTCTTTCTTTGTTTGGGTCTTGGGCCTTTATGAGAGTAGAGGAGACTCTATTCTTTTGGGTTTTAAAAAGAGGCCCAGAAACAGTGCACTTCCTAGCAGTTGTAAATCGAGCCCATTTAGAGGTGCCATGCTTGAGGCCAACAGAACCCCCAAGTTGTCTTTTTCTCCCCTGTCCTGGCTGACGCGCAGAAGCTTCTCCTGCCAGATTGGACGTGGCTGCTAGCGCCAGAGAATCAGCCGTACCGACTGCACCGCCAGTATCCGTTTGGGTGACAGGGGTCCCTCTCGCAAGGATTTGTCGTGGGGCTGGATGTGTGGCCAAAGGTGTCTCCTTGCTGGTTTGCTCCGTCTAACCCGCTTCACCATTTGAGTGATTTGAATGTGAGGTCAGAACTCCCTGTACCGCATGATTCTCTATGGCCGCTCCTCCCGGTAACACTTGATTGCGTGTGGCATGTGCATTGGCCGGAGGTTGAGGTGGTGGCGCCGCCCTGCAATCTCTAGACAACGCTTCTCTCAACGCCTGCGGCAGTGTGTCAGGGTCTCGATCTTGACAGAGATCTCTCAACAATCGGACTGGCAGGCTAACGGTCATCTCCTCCGGCCCTGAGCGAGGCGGCGAGAGGCTTGGAGAGGAAGTGTACTCTTTGGTGGGTTTGGGCATATCTTCCTTTCTATACAGAGGTGTCCGGGCCCAGGTCTTAACGGCAATGTCGGCCACAGTTTCGAGCCCACCATCCATGAATGCGATCTGTAGTGGTATTCTTTCCAGAGTGGTAGTCACGATTGCCACCGTCCAGACAGCCATTTCCTCGGGTAGGTCCTGGTCGACTGTGCCCAAATATTCGCCAAAACTGGCAACCGCCCGGCTGATCTGATCTTCCCGGTAATGGAGTGGTGAGACACCAATGAGATCAATTAGGACTTTGAACTGGGGGATGTTGGTGGTGGCATTGACAAGTGGGCTCCATTGGCTGAAGGTATATCCCAATCTCCAAATATCGTCGGGAATGGCTGCGATGAAGGCAGTCGGCGTGAGTCTCTTGGGGAGGGAAATGAGGTAGCGGGATCGGGTGAGAACTGCCACGGAGAACTCATCAAGACTCATCAGACCCGTCTTTAGGGCACACTCGGCCACCTCGTCAATGGTGAGGTCAATTTCAATCTCAGGAGCATAGAGCACAACTGATCTCTGCAGTCTCTCAGCTTCCGAATAGTAAGAGGTATCTCGCTGCACGTAACAATGTCTTGGCCGGCCGGCCCTCTGGCATTGGCTTGGGAGGGTAAGGGTATGGCCCCTGTGTTAGCTCATCAAAAGTTGGGGTAGTCCTGGGTACCGAAGGCATCATGGCCATGGCTGGAGAGGATGGGGTGGAGATAGTTGCTGCAGGGATGGATTTACGGCAATGGCTGCCCGTGTGACCATTTCCCCAACAACGGCCACACTTCTTTAGGTTCCTGCACTGGGCTGCCGTATGGCCGTGTCGGCAACATCTGAAGCAGCGACCACGCCACTCTTCAAACTGTGGAGAAGGGGGAAAGCGAAGTGGAGCATGGGGTGATGTGTAGGATGTTTGGGTCAGGTGTTGGGTCGGAATGGTTTTGGTTGAAGTGAGGTTGGTTGGCGGCTGAGGCGGAGGGGTGGCTTTGATAATCCCTGTGGTGTTGGGAGAGGGGAGACCGAGAGCCTGAGCATAGGTGAGTTTATATGGGGTATAAGGTTTAGCAGAGGAGGGTGGGTGCGGTGCGTGGCGCCAGTGTGGCGGGTAAGGTTTCCGGCGAACTACGGTGCGCCAAGCTCCGTTAGTCATAGCTCCCCCCAACGATTGAACTTCCTCTAGGATCTGGGTAAAGAAAATTAATGCAGTGTACGTACACATCTCATACGCTCAACATATATGAGGTAAAGCGTATATCCAAGCAGAGTACACCATCTATTACACGCTTCTAAAATTCAATTACTGACCTTTTTAAGCGTTATCTTCTTCTTTTTTTTGCCAAAAAAGGAAAAACGTGACATGATCTTCTTTTCAAATGTTAATTTTGTAATTATGAACTGACAAGTAGTTGTACCATTATCAAAATGACGAAAATCGTGGATGTGGCTAAGAACTTATAACCATCTTTTTGAACTGCTAGCTGTAATTGTAGTCAATGAGCATATATATATATATATCACAATGCTGAATTTACATAATATAAATGTCTAGATACATGCTATCTTTTCACGGATTTTAATTTACGCGTTGCAATCTGTCCATAATAGCCCTTTGATAAATGCAAAAAATATGATTAATTACAAACGAAAGCCCAGATCAATGATCTCAGTTCATGTAAACATGATTTCGACATCGTTTTCTCTCGTTACCATACTCATTTTTTCTCTTTCTAAATCTGTTTTCGCCTCAGCCAGAACAACTGGATTCACTAGTGATATAATCCACCGAGATTCTGTAAATTCCCCCTTATTCAACCCTTCTCTAACTCACCATGACCGGTTTCGTGCTTCTGTCCATCGATCTCATACACGATTCAACATTCTTCGACGATTGATCTTATTGAAAGGCACAAAACCAAGAGCATCATTTGAGTTTGGCCTCGCCTCTTCAAATTTTGAGTACCTCATGACCCTTCACGTCGGCACACCATCTAAAAATATTGTTGCAATTATTGATACAGGAAGCGATGTTGTCTGGACCAACTGCTGGTCATACCGCAAATCTTACAAACAAGATGCTCATGTTTTTTATCCAAAGAACTCATCTACCTTTCATGGACTCGAGTGCAACTCAGACTCATGCCACTTGCTTGACTCCCCTGAAAGGAACTGCAGCAAAGAAATTGATAGCTGCAGGTATAAGCTGTGGTATGGTGATGGGTCCCTTGTCTATGGCTTGCTAGCCAACGAAACCTTTGCTTTCAACACATCAGATGGACGGCATGTAAAAGTCCCTGAAGTCACATTTGGATGTTCTGATATGTCAAATGGTACGTTCGATGATAGCCACACAACAGGGATAATTGGGCTTGGTGGGGGACCTTTATCGCTTGTCACTCAACTCGGTCCCTTGTTCGGCTACAAATTTTCCTATTGTTTTGCACCTTACACAACAAATGGTGCTTCTGGCAAGCTTAATTTTGGCTCCAATGCCTTGTTTTCTGGACCACATGTGCAGTCTACGCCTCTTATTAAGACTCCATTACTCCCGTCGACTTTCTTTGTTGTGCAACTCTCGGGAATCACGGTGGGGGGCATGGAACTAGAACCCCATGGCAGTAACATCGTCCTAGACTCCGGTACCACTTTAACATACCTTGATCGAAAGCTGGTACAACCGATATTGGAGAGAGTAAAAAACATGATCCATCTACAGATTGTTAAGGATCCAAATTTTGATCTTTGCTTTAAGACTGATTTGAACAATTCAAAGGTTGAATATCCGGATATCATTCTAACTCTCGGTACAGTAAAGATTAAATTAGGGCCAGAAAAAGCGTATGTTAATTGGGAAGATGACAAGGTATGCCTTAACATTGTATCGAGTACTACAGGATTTCAAATTCTTGGAAATCAAGCCCAGCAAGATTTGCACGTAGGTTATGATCTTCTAGAGCAAAGGGTCTATTTTGCATCGACCAATTGTACTCAGCTTTGAATACCTCTGTGATTGTACTAGTGACTCCAAACTACTGTTCTATCGGTAGTTTATGTATTATGCCTTATCTAATATATGTACAGTTTTTTTTTAACTCAATAGTTTTTTTTTTTTCTGGCATATCAATGACAATTTTTGTTGCAATTTTGTCTCTGTTTTTCTTCAATAAGTATCGAGTACTTATATCGTCCCCGAATTGTCTCCGCATCACAATCTCCAGTTTCCGACCTAGTTCCTTTTACACATTTTTAGAGTTGGTTTTTTTTATTCTCCATTCAACGTCGTCCATATTTCAGACAATCTATGAGGAATTTTGCGAATCTAAAACACAAACATCTTCTATGCGATTTTCTCTTTCAAATGAATTAATGAAGAAGTACTTTTGAATTTTTCGTCAAACATATATTTATACCTGATCATACAAGTGTGAATAGTATGAAATATTTGATATTAAAATATGAAATCTATTACAATCACTTGACACATGAATTATGCACACTTGCATATGAGGTATAAATATTTGCAGTATTTGATATTAATACTATAAAATGCCATCCAGTGCCATATGGAGAAAACAAATTAAAATTTTATAGAATATGTTATGTACAAACACTTGACACACGAACTATGCACACTTGCACATTGAGATATAAACACTTGTAATATTTGATATTAATACTTTCAGACTTCACCCAGTGTCATATGGAGAAAAAAAATTAATAGAATATGTTATGTACAAACACTTAACACATGAACTATGCACACTTGCATATTGAGATATAAATACTTGCAATATGTGATATTAATTAATACTTTCAGATGTTATCCAGTTTCATATGGAAAAAAAAAAAATTGATGTAATATATTATAGGTACAAGCACTTAACATATAAATTAGGTGCTCAAGTGGCAAGCGGAGATTCATTCGAGAGATCCAACCAACGGATTGGATTGACTCCAACTCGTAGAACTTCGCCTATAAATATAGGATAGACCTGTGTACTTGGATTAGGAATTATGTTATCTGATCTTTTCAATTTCTCAATTTCATTTAATTGTTTCCGTTGTACTCATTTTATCAGTTCAATCAAATTCGTTCTTTTTATCGCTTCAATTTGCATTATGTGTTCTTGCTTGATTTGAGGGTCGTCTCATCTCCGCAGCGGAGAAAGAATGGGACTCTTTTCGCACGAATTATGAGTTTTGAGTATGAAGATTTCAGGTATGTTGCTATGTTTGGAGAACAAATATTCGTCTTTTCAAATATTTTATTTCTTCCAAATTTAACATGATAATTTCCAATGGTTTTATTTCGAATTTAATTGTTACCATTTCCAAAAATAATCAGCAATTCACCGTCCACCCATTCTTGAGTTCTTTAATTCCCTCCATCCTTTTAACAAACTAAAATACAAATCTAAATTGAGATGCATCTAAAAGAAAGATATGCAGCTTGATTAGCATTTGATAAAAATAAATAAATCTAATTAAGTAAAGGAAATAATCAAATTTTAATCGCCTTTAGAAGGAGCATTAATATTCTTTATTCGGAAGTTCCAAATTAAGTGCAACTAAAATCGTATAAATAGACCTAGCTATAAACTTTTCCTTCTATGCCTCTTAAACCAAATCAAACTGCCCAATGTCTCCTTTGTTGCTCATTTTTCTCGTTTTCCTCTTGGGTCCTACTCCATGCTCGGCACGCCACGGCAACAACATCAACATCAATTCCTCCACATTGGTTCAATTCTCCAGTCTAGCATGGGACCCAATTGCACAACACTTTGTTGCTGGATCCGCCTTGGGTCCCGCTGTTTATGCCATCTCCGAAGCTGGCATTGTCAAGTGCCTCTTCTCTGAACCTTTTTCCAATAGCAGTGGTGTCTCGACCACTGCTGTCGCTGTTGATCATGCACGTCGAAGGCTGATTGTCGCCTTCTCAAATCATTCGTCTGTTGCTGCTTATGATTTGGAATCATACATGAGAATTTTTTCAGTATCTTTGCCAGAGTTAGATGATGGTCTCGGTGGGGTTACAGTGGATTTGGAGAGTGGGGAGGTGTTTGTTAGCAGTGCCCAGAGAGGAGTTGTGTTGAAGGTCGGAGTTGAAGGAGACAGATGGAAAGTAATTTCAGAATTTAAAATACCTAATAATCAGGGACTCGGTGGACTCGTACATACCAGTCATGGATACATCATTACTATGCAGGTAATTAGGTTTTGAGTTATTATTTGGTATGAATTATTATTTTTGTTATATTTGGTTTTGTTTTGCCAATGACACTCGAAATAAATAAGGACATGATTTTTGTGTTTGCTAAAAAAAAAAAAAGTAAACAGCTGGCCAAAATGAAATAGTACCAATTGTTTATATAAGTAACCAAAGTAGGGATATTGTAATTAGCTATATGTACTTGCGTTATGTCCGTTTCATATGGTACTAACAGTATTTAAAAAGCAGTTTGGTTTATTTTTTTATTTTTGTGTAAGGCTTATTCGAGAAGGACCAAAATTATATATTTATTTTTAAAGCTTAACCAACAGGATAATAATATATAACTTTCTTACTATTAGTATTAATCTATATATACGACATACGTTACGCCAAATTAAGGATGCCACGATGGTATTCGTCATTTTGATTGACACAAATTCATTGTGTTAGCATCATATTACTATATATGAACGAATAAATGATGATTATTACATAAGTATCCACAATTTATGTACTCTTTAATTTATATGGTTTTTGAAAGAATAAGTTTTCTTTCATTTACAGCCAACAACAAAAAAACTATTCAAAGTGGATTCTGTAAAGAGGACAGTTGAAGAGATTTTGTCTGGAGATAGTATGCATGCAAATCTGTTGGCACCAGCAGCCCATGCCATTACCCTCCGAACCAACTTATCAGTAGTTGTTGCTACCAACCATGCACTTCACTTAATAAAGGGTGATAACACTTGGGAACAAGCGTCTACTGCAGATATAATCAAGCCCAAGCATAAGAAGACGATAGTTGCAGTAGCAATGCGAGGAGGCACAACATTTGCATTGATGAAATCACAAGAGAGTTACCGGATTGAGGAGGTATTTTGGGGAATGTCGTTTTTAGTGAAGTTAACGGGATGGATCTTGCTCTCTGGTACAATAGTGTGGTTTTGTGTATTATACTGGTTAATGTGGAAATGGAATGGGAAAGATAAACAGTACCTTAGTCCTTATGGTCACTGGACTCCGATAGAATGGCGAGAGATCTGCAGTTGGTTTCAGAAAAAGTGAAATTCAGCTTTGTCAAGGCCGAGTTGGCATTGGCAGTGTAGGGTACGGTTGAAATTATTTTCATTTATTGCGTTTTTGTGAGTATGAAGTATGTTTTTTTGTTCTTGGGTTGGCATATGGAATAAACCGTGTGATCCTTTTTGTCATCCTTGGATTGCACTCACGCCTCTCCTCTGTTATTAGAATTACAAGTAAGACAACAAGATACTATGACAAAACAAGAAAGCGATACAAAAAGGATATATATTTTTTCAATATATGCTTTACTGGTCCAATACTATACAGGGACGTGTATAAGTCTTGAAAATTACCAATGTTCTGTCCATCCCCTTTCAACTCTGATCTCACTTTATCGATCTCTGTTCGGGAATTGATATGCATGTTTATATTCAGATGGATTTCTGAAAATCCAAACTGCTGCATATAAATAATCAATCATACGCATCAATTTAATCGCACCAGTTTGGTTGCACTAATTCAATTCATATGGACCTATTCAGAAAAGGTGATAGTCAGCTTAAACAAGCAGAGTTGGTGGGAGAAAACTCAGTTTTAGAAAAACAGGTTTAAATTGCATTTATAAGTCCGCATTAAAATTCGCATATGCGGTATATATACAGTGCCTACCGCATACTGCATCGAAACCGCATTTAAAAACATCGCCAAGAACTAAGGTCGGCATCTGATGTACTCCACCTTGATATTCTTCAAGCAAGAACAAAATCAAATAAAGAGTTGTAGCAAGCAAGGCTATATTGCCTATTGGTTGTTCAACTCGAATTAACTATATATCATAGCACCAACAAATTATATTCTAGTTCCTGCAGACATTGACATAATTGAAGTATGTGAGTGGCATACAAAATATTGCAAAGATTGCTTTGAATGCTAGAAAAATGACCATAACGCTGTCAAAGATCTTATATAAAACATGATCAGTCATATTTGAAAAACTTCCATACAGATAAAAGAAAAACACGTATTACTAAAGAATAAAAAACAGTGACAGTCTTGCAGAAGACAAAAACTGGGTTTAATTGGACTTTGGATTGTTTATTTTAAACTGAAAAAGAGGGTTCGGTAAGAAGTACCTTCGATAATCAATCAGTTTATCAGAATTTTAATTTTATTCTTTTGGTGACGCAAGCGCAACTCATGGAATCAATTTCTTTTCTTTTTTTGAGAACCTGGCAGAAGCTGCCATGTGATTTTATTAATCTACAGAGTAGCAAATTACAACTGCAAAAACTGCAAAAACAAACTACATCCCTGCAACTTCATGTCCGATAAGTTGTCTCAAATAAGAAAAATACACAAACAATAATGAACTATGCTACAATGACCCGATTTCCATTGAGTTTTTATTCTCTAGCAATGTTTTAACCACAACCCCATGTCAAGAGTTTTCTAAGAGACCCAAACCTCTACAGTTCCAAGAAAGAATTTTGCATTTTTTGTAATTCATTAAATAAACCAAAAACCACAAACAAAAAGCAGCAACATAGACCTTCAGAGAAATCGAATCCCCTTAGATCTCATCTTCAGTCTCCAGTTCATCTTCTGAATCAGGATCAAAACGGGCACGATCATCCCAATCCATCTGATCAGACTGACCTTTCTCTACCTCACGCTCAAGGTTTTGCCGTCGTTCTGCATTGTCGGCTTGTAAAGCTTCCCTGACATCGGCATTTGTCAGACCGCACCCATCTGCAATGCTGGTACTGAGCTCATTCTCGATATGCACCTCAAAAAAGAGAACGGAGTAGGTCCGATGCCCATCGGACCTACTTTTAGGTTCAACGAGCATGATGACCGTCCGATCTAATTTAAGATTTGTGCGCACGAAAACTGAAAGAGACACACGAAGTTTAAAGCGTTCCGCACGAATCTTAAAGCAAATCGACGGTGATTAACCCTATCGAACCAGAGTAGGTCATCGGACCTACTCTCAAGTGCTCAAAAAAACCAGTCGGCCCGAGGTCTACCCTTGCCGGCGGAACCATTTCCTCTTAGGCGGCAATGCGTTTGTTTGATCCCTCCGGTCTTGAAGGGACTCTAACTGGGTTTAGAGGCTTTCTTTTAGTAGGGGTGGGATGTTGAATTGAAGGGCCTGCAGCAAACTGAACAGGGACATTGACCAGAGAAGAGCCCTTTCCCTGCCTTTCCTTGAGGCCCGTTTTACAGCCCAGATCTCTCCTTTGAGTAGTGGGCTTCACCAATGGACTCCTTTGTTGCGCACCTCCTGGCCGAATAGGCTGCTGCCGACCCGTTTTAGGCCTAGGTTGACCCGCTATCCCTTTATGCTTGGAGATACGGCCTCTCCCTTGGCCCAGTAATCCTTGGAACCTCGTGTGCCTTGACGTGCACACTGGATGATTGGCGTGGTTCTTCCCTAGGGATTTGTGTTGCCCCATGCCTTTTGTCCTCTGCCCGATCTTCTGTGATCCATCAATCAGTAATCTATCAGCGGAGTGATTACCTCTGTGTGATTGACCCGCCTCACGAACTTTGGCACCGTTCCCCTTGCCTTGCAATTCAGAGGAGTTGTGTTCCCTTTCTTGCATTATTATATTCTCCAAAATAATAATGCTGATAAAATTACTAGTACTTATTTTATTTAATTATCAATTTATGTTAGTAGTGTAGAAACATAGTTGATGATAAAATCATATTTACTTAATGAGATCATTAAATGACAAATAATATTCTTTATATATGTGATATAAGAAATGGGAAAAAAATAAAGACATGATCAATTAATTATCAATCAATCCAACAATTTCTTAAATGACATTTAAAATATAGAAAGCAATCAGGACCAAAAGAACGCAAATTAAATAAACTTGTGGCGAGTACGTATCTAAGTAAATTTAGACTTCTACACGTAAAAAACATAAACAATATGCATAGAATCAAAAGAAGACAAACTTATTTAATCGGAGGGCTGATATTCAATCCGTAATTTCATCTTTTAATCACAGTCATTGTACTTAATATAAGAACTAATATCATGTCCGTGCGTTGCAACAAGGACATAATATAACAGAACAAAAAAAATCTCATAGAAAATAACATATTTTTATAAAAAAAAAATATAGACCAATGGAAAAGAATAATTATTTAACATATCCATGAATGATATTAAAATAGATTGGAACATGGACATACAAATATGTTCAAAATTCAGTATTTCATAGAAAAATAAGAGGAGGACTTTTAATTCATATTCCAATAAAATACTGTAATTTGTGATTTTATCATTTTACAATCTATTATAGTCTTGTTGCATGAAAATTTGTATAGGTTTTGCTATTAACATGGATCTATAATCGTTATTGCTATTAATGTGGATTTTAATCCTTATTGTTATTATGTGTGGATTTGTATCCTTAAATGACATACAACGAAATAAAAAATTGCAGCGGTTACTGTGGATCTGTATCCGTAATGACATTTTATAAATGGAAAGAAATTGAGTATCTAACAATCAAATAAGGGGTGTTGGGAAGTTTTTCGAAAAAAAATGAAAAAATCGGGACATATACATGTGGCGAGTACGTATGTAAATAAATATAAACTTCTACACACAGAAAAACATCATAAAAATGCATATAATATATAAAAAATGGCAGACTGATTGATTGCAGGGTTGATATTCAGTCCGAAAATTCAGAGTCGTTGGCGAATTGGAACATCTATGTACTTAATATAAGAATGGAGATAGAGACATAAGACAATTATTTATTTTGCGAGCCAATTTTTTTTATTTTTTAATAAAATAAATTCATGTATAAATGTACGAGAGGTACATTAATTTATGAAAGAGAAGTAATATCTAAAGAGGTAACTGTTAAAGATAAAATTGTCTACAAATTAAAAGATCTAGATAATGTCGTGTTAATAGCATATGATGTATTCGCTTATATTCAAATCCACAGCTCAGACAAACCTGTGCAACGCCCTGGTCATCACACTTTGCACACCTTCTGATCCTATACGACTCGTTGCATATATATTCGTCCTGTATCTACATAGCCACCGCAGGATTATTAAGTTAGGTCAGAACTGATAACAGGTAATGCCTGTAGTTCGATTCAATATGTACGGCCATTATTGGACGGAGAACGCTTACTCCTTTATGGGATTGGGAAGGTTTCTACTTTCCAGTGGACTCCACCAATCCACCTACTCTATCTATCCTCTCTACTCTCTTCCCTCCCCTTATCTACCCTCTCCTCTCTACCCTCAAACCTCTCTCCCTAAATCCATGGCAACTTTCACCGAGGATGACGAGGCACTGATTCAAAGATTCATTGGTTTGCACACTGATGACAAGAAAGGTCCCTCCATTAAGGTGCCTAAACATGCCACTACCAGTACCAATTGGTTGATGTGCCTCCTCTCGCGGGTGATATCTGACAGAACCGCAATCGAGGCCCATTTTCAGATCGCTATGATGAAAGTATGGAACGCGGACCCAAGAACAAATGTGAGATCGGTGGCAAAGAACACCTTCCTTCTTGAGTTCTATGACAAGGCAGACCAAGACAAGGCCTTACTTGGGGGGCCCTGGACTTTCAAAGGCGATTTGGTGGTTTTCAAGGAAGTAAGTTCCCATACTGACCTTAACCCCTCTGGGATTACACATGCGGCAATATGGGTGCAACTCTTCAATGTTCCCCTCAATGCTTTCTCTGAGGAGGGCCTTCTACTCTTGGGTAGTGCAGTACGAATCCCGGTCTCGCAGCCGATTGAGCTTTGTAGGGGGGAAAAGGTTCTATAAAATCAAAGTCAAATTGGATTTATCGGAACCTGTGAAGGACAAGGTGCGGGTAGAACACCCGGTTTTTGGGGATTTGGTCATATATTGTGTTTATGAAAAGGTTACTCGAATATGCATCTTTTGTGGCCGTTTGGGGCATGAACTCTCCTCCTGTGCTGACCACTCAAAGCTCCAAGCCGTAACCCAAAATCCGGCTTTCGAATCCAATTATCCGGGCCACCATATTCTCTCCCCAACTCGCGGTGGTTGGATTACTAATGTAACGCTGCTACCAAGACCTCCCACCACAGCAACACATTCGGGCCCAGAACCTTTGCCGAAAATAAGACTTAAGAGACATTTCCAACAGACTGTACCTGCTGGGCTGATTTTCTCAGACGGCCCAGAAACCTTTCCCCCAACCCAGAATCTGAATTTAAATGGCACTGTCGCTGTTTTAGAGAGGGAAACAGTGACCGACCTCTCCTCATCCTCTCAGGACAACTCCAAAAAGCCGAAGTCAGCAGGGCGTGTACCGCTGACAAGGAATTTATGAATATTTTTGCTTGGAACTGTCGGGGCAGTGGAGGCTCGACAGTTCCCTCTCTCAACCGATACCTCCAGTGCACACACGCAAACATGGCTTTTATCTCGGAAACACGAAGTGGGCTTCAACGGGCAAGTCAGCGAATTAATCGGCTGCCTCTCAAAAATTTCATAGCGGTATCCTCTCGGGGCAACTCAGGTGGCCTTTGGCTGCTCTGGGATGATGCGACCGATGTTAATCTGATTTGCAAGAACTCTAACCTGATCGCCATCAAAGTCCAAGGGAAGGGGCCGCTATCGGATTGGATCCTAATATCGATTTACGGGGACCCGTCAAGAGTCTCAAACCCGGGTATCTGGGCTCAGGTTGATGGTGTGCTCCATGATGTGAATCTGCCTGCTCTTGTCATAGGGGACTTTAATGCAATTTCCTCTATGGACGAAAAGTGGGGGGGGGTCGACTATCTTCAAATCAGGGAACATGGCATTTCGCAATTGGGTACATGAATCTGGTTTAATCGATCTCGGCCACCGGGGACCTGCCTATACATGGACTAACAAACAAGGGGGGAATTTAAACATTAGCCAAAGACTAGACAGAGCCCTTGGCAACCTACAATGGACCATGCAGCACCCAAATTCTGCCGTTTATCATCTCCCAAGGTTTAACAGCGACCACTCTCCCATTCTCCTTAGACCTAGCCCATTGACAAAGCCGCCAAAACCGCCATTTAGATGCGAGAACTGGTGGAACCTTAAACCCAATTTTGGTGAAGTTTGTGCAAAGGCAGTAAATGACCCAGAGATTACCTGGACCGGTTTGCAGCATCGGCTCAAGGCTGAAGTGCGGGTCTGGGTGAAGAAAGCAAAATCCCCAAACCAAATGCTACGAGTAATCGAAAAGGAGATGCTAGAAGTGAATTCTGCACAACCCGGCCTGATACCTACGGCAACAGTAGCCCGTCTGGAATCTGAACACGAACGTTGCCTGTTGATGCGCGAAATGTATTGGCACCAAAGATCCCGTATCAAGTGGGCGAATTTTGGAGATAGAAACTCTTCCTTTTTCCATGCTTCTACTGTGACTAGGAGGAGGCGCAACACTATTGGTTCTTTACTGATGCCCGGGTCGGGTTGGGTGACAGAGGAGAGGGAAATTAGAAAAGCATTTGTAACTCATTTCAGAGGTATTTTTGCAAAAGGAACCCGATCCATGGTCCAGGATGTCTACAGCCCCTCTCTACTTGAGGGTCTGCCCAAAATTCCTGAGTTCATTAGGCCTACTCTTGACTCTATCCCATCACAGCTGGAAGTCCAAACAATAGCAATGTCACTCGGGCCCCACAAGGCAGCCGGGCCCGACGGATTCAACGCTTTTATACTACAGCAACAATGGGCCCTATTCGGGCCAACGGTCACTGCTGAGGTTCAGAGGTTCTTCATTACTGGGGTCATGCCAAGCTCTATTGCAAAATCCAACTTAATTCTAATTCCCAAAGTCAAGGACCCGAGTCAAGTAGGGGACTATAGACCAATTTCGGTCTGTAATGTAATTTACAAAATCATTTCTAAAATTCTGACCTCCAGAGTCAAACCCTATGTCGCAGGATGTGTGTCACCTTCACAATCTGCTTTTATCCTGGGCCGCGAAATTTCAGAAAATGTGATTCTCATCAGAGAAGTTTTGCACTCTTTCAAGTTACCCTCTCACTCAACCTCAGACTTTTGTTTGAAGGCTGACCTATCAAAAGCCTTTGACCGGATGGATTGGCACTACATTGAGTCTATTCTCCCGTTATATGGAATTCCACCAAATATGAGAGGATGGATCATGGCATGCGTCCGATCGGCGGAATACACCATTGTTCTGAACGGAGGAAGTGCAGGGGGTTCTTTTAAACCAGAATGTGGGCTTAGGCAAGGGTGCTCTCTATCCCCATACCTTTTTATTTTAGGTATGGACCTATTGTCTAGAAATCTTGCAAATTTGGTTGCTGAAGGTCGGTTGACTGGGGTCAAAATGGCGCCTTCCTGTAAGCCCCTGACTGATATTCTTTATGCAGACGATTTACTATTGCTTGGTCAAGCTACTGCGCAGGAAGCAAATCTTATAAAAACTACCTTGCTCAATTTCTCGGCTGTTTCAGGGCAACTCATCGGGCCGCAGAAAAGCTCTATTTGGTTCAGCGCTCACACGAAGCCTGATGAGCGGGCACTCATCTCTGACATTCTCAGTGTTAACCAAGAGATTACCTCAATTTCATATTTGGGTGCGCCGATTACCACCACTGCCCAGACTTTTGACTTCTTGGTGGAATCGGTATCTGCAAGGTTAAACTCCTGGAAAAGCAAGCTGCTCACTCAAGCGGGTAGAATTATTCTTATCAAATCTATGCTGCAAGCTGTACCGATCTACTTCATGGCTACTACCCAAATCCCGGTACGAATCCTTAACAAACTTACCTCCCTCATCAAAAAATTCTTTTGGGGAAAAGTAGAAAAGCAAAGATACATGGCGCTGTTAGCTTGGGATACTGTCACAGCCCCGATTAGCAATGGTGGGTTGGGTGTGAAGGACCTAGCATTAATGAATAAAGCCATGCTGATGAAAATGTTGTGGAGGGTAGCAGCGGGATCAAATGCACTATGGGCCAGGCAGCTTAGGGGAAAGTATCTTCCAAGGAGAGAATTATGGTTAAGTAAGAGGAGGACGCGCTGCACAGTATTCTGGAGGGCTATCCTGGCTTATTGTAGCGACCTGGAAGGTATGGTCACTTGGCAACTGAGGGACGGTACTGTCTGTACAACTTTTGCACAGCCATAGTTCCCGAATGCACTCCGTCACTACCCCCAAAGTCGTACTGACTTTCAAATTACGGTAAAGGAACTGGTAGATGAAGGCTCGGGTAATTGGGCAGTAGATCGAATAGTGGGCCTATTTGGCTATGCTGCCTCCATGTCCATCGTTTCCAATGTCAGACCACCAGCAGCAGGAAGGGGTGTCGACAAACTAATCTTTCCACTTAGCACCAATGGTGTTTATTCGGTAAAGAAAGCCTACGCACAGATGCTCAAACAGGTCCTGAATACTCCTAGGACCCGAAACTCCAGGGCAAGACTCTCTCCACCAAAAATCTGGAAACATATTTGGCATGAAGGGGACCTTCCACCTCGCCTTTGGGTCTTCAACTAGAAACTGTTTCATGGTGCTTTACCCTTGGGCAGAACAATAGCATCCCGCCTCAAGAAAGGGGATCCGATATGCATGGTGTGTGGGCAAGTTGAAGAAGATGAATTGCACATGGCCTTTTTATGCCCTTTTGCAAGAGCATGTTGGCTACTGAGCAGTCTGGCAATTAAATCGGATGGTTTTACTTCCTCAATTGAAACGGTGCTGACGGAACTGATAGAACAAGTGCCTAAGGAGAGGTGGCAGGAAGCGGTGATAACACTTTGGGCAATTTGGCGATGTCGGAACGACTATGTTTTTCAAGCACAACAACCCTCGCTGCAAAGCTTTTACAAATACTCGTCGCAACTCCGAACTGAGATACTTCTCTCTGCTCACTGCAAGATCCCCACTTCGGGTGCTCACCAGGATACTATCACCATTGCTTCTCCATCTCATCTTTCTACTTATACCTGCTATGTAGATGGCTCTTAGGCTTTTGGCTGGGTTGGGGGTGTGGGTCTGATTATGGTACACGAAGGCACTCTTGTGGGATACAAATCTGAAAGGGTCATGGCATGCTGTCCTCTGCAAGCGGAGGCTTGCGCCTTGCAACAGGGAGTTAATTTTGCAATTTCCATGGGTTTGTCTGAATGCATTTTCCTCACTGACTGCCTCCATCTTGCTGAGACTTGTCAGAGTTTACATCCGCCAACTGAAGTAGACTGGAGAGCCCACCAGGATATCCTTGACGTTTGGAAAAAGCTAAGAGGTAATCAGGGGTTTGCTTGCAGGCACATAAGCAGAGAGTTAAATGTGACTGCGAATTCTCTGGCAAAAAGGGGCAGACAAATGGGAGACTCATACTGGGGGTTCACCTACCCTATGTTCCCTTTAATTTTCTGATCACTTTTTAGTTGAATAGTCCAGTTTAGATACTGTGAGCTTAAAAAGGATATGTTTATCCTACTTCTATTTTCTTTGATTGCTGGAATTGTAGTTTCTGCAGGTTTTAACTGCTTTGTACTAGGGGGCCTACGGGCATGAATCAATCAAAAAAAAAAACCAATCCACCTACTATTTGTATTAGCTGTACCTGTACGCCTATCCTCGCAGTCCCAGGTACCTGACTCAAGCAAATTGAAACGGACAGCTCAGATTAATTTTATTTGGACCAAACTCAATCCGGTGCCTATGGAGACAGGAGAGAGCCTGTTTTAAGATTCGTGCCATGTTAGAAAAACCGTCCGATCATAATTTGCTTGAATCAGGTAACCTGAGGTGATGTGAATTTCCTGTACTCCTGTACGTGCGTACACTACACTACCAGCTTAGTGATCCAACAAATAAAATAAAAAATTGTATTGAGTAAAATTTATGAATGTTTCATTTCTATAAGATAACGACGTTGATTGTTGTACCAATTTATAGCAATTTTGTCAGATTTTAGTTAAAATATGATTGATTCATGAAATGTACACTAAGTGTCTCTATACTTTCCTAATTATTGATAAATTACAAGGATGAAATTGTAACATATGAACATTTTATATTGACAAAAAAACATATTCCATAAAAGTGACAATTGACAACACTTATCAAAGCAAAAAGAATTCAAAAAACATGTTAATTTTATAATTTTGACAATTATGAAAATGAATTATAATTTCGAAACATGCTAATATCAAAACGTTTGTTCCGGAGCCGTGGTGCAACCAATTGGTTTTCTGATTTTCAAAGTCCAAACCGTTAGATGTGATTTCTATATTAAAATGTACTTGGAGACTAAATTTTACATTTTTTGGAATCTTTTTACTATTTATTAAATCAGTTTTAAAATCGCTGATTTTAATAAACAGTGAAAAATTTCTGGATTGTTTTTTAAAACTGACTTAATAAATAGTAAAAAAATTCAAAAAAATGTAAAATTTGGTCTCCAAGAACATTTAATATAGATTGAATATTAAACGGTTTGGATCGACGATTTGGAATTTAAAAATGTAGAAAATAGTTGTTGTAACTTTGTTGTAACTCAAAATTGTTGTAACTTGATCCCTCCTCATATATATATATCTTTTATGCATACTACACACAAAAAAAAGGATGAAATTAATTTCATGCAAGTTCCATCATATATCAAAAAACTTTGAAATTTGCATCTTATTTAAGCCATTCTATATAGAAAATTAACAACATGCTTATAATAATTTGTATTTATTATACAAATTCAATGAGTTTTATTTTAGAAAGTGTTATCAAAATTGTCAAGTTGAATCAATAGTTGTTAAGTAACTATTCTTTCGTACACTATCAGTTTAATGATTCGACCACGAAAACTATTTTGTCGTTTAAGTATTGACTAAAATTTATGAGTGTTTATTTCTATAAAAAAATAACGACCTTGATTGTTGTACCAATTTATGGCAAATCTTGTCAGATTTTAATTAAATATGATTGATTTAAAAAATGCACACCAAGTAGGGGTGAAAACGGATGGTAAAATCATATCCGTATCCGTATTTTTTTTCAGGATACAGATACGAATCGGATATCGGATATCCGTAGATATACACATAAATATTTTTATATGATACATATCTACTATTCGGATACGGATAATTAATATTCAAATTTATATCCGTACTACTATCCGCATGAATATGCGGATATTGGATATCCGTATCTAATTTTCGAATACGGATATAGATTCAGTCGGATAATAACCAACCCGTTTTCACCCCTAACACTAAGTGTCTCTAATCTAATTGCATACTGATTAAAAATTACAAGGCTTAAATTGTAACATAGGAGTTTGTCATATTGACAAAAAAAAAAAAAAAATTGACGATAGTAATAATTGACCAACACTCATCAAAGTAAAATATATTATAATTGTAGATACATATTCTAAAAAAACATGAAATTTTTAACATTCTCATTATTAGCATCATTTGAAAATGGATATATAATCCATCTATAAAGTTACCAATATGCTTTTAAATCTTTGTATATATTTTATAATGAGTGAGGCTATGGTGCTATGCATAGCACGGATGGGGTCCGTGCTACGGCTCAAAATTTGACTTTTCAAAATTCTAACGGTCGATCCAACCGTTCAATGTGATAACCATATGAATATGTACTTGCAAACTAAATTTTATATTTTTTCGAATTTTTTTACTATTTTTTAGATAGGTAGAATTTTGATGGTCCAGAATTTTCAGAAAACACTGATTTTTCTACCTATCTAAAAAAATAGTAAAAAAATTCGAAAAAATATAAAATTTAGTTTGCAAGTACATATTCATATGGTTATCACATTGAACGGTTGGATCGACCGTTAGGATTTTGAAAAATCAAATTTTGAGCCGTAGCACGGGCCCCATCCGTGCTATGCATAGCACCATAGGCTCACTCTTTTATAATTCTTTTCATTCAAAATAAAAATTATTTGAGAATTTCTAAAATAGCATACAGGTTATGAAAATATTGTACTGTGTATTCGTATTAATTTGGTACACAGGTTACTGCGCATTCCTATTAATTTGATATTTAGTTTTATCGCAACTCCGCAAGTTGCTCTAACATGAGTACATGACCTGGTTTTAGCAAACATTTCTCGCTTTGATTATTAACCACCTTTCAAAGGACAGCTGCAGGCCAGGGGTAATATTGTCATCTGTAGTCCTTTCTGTTTGTGGGCTGACTGACTGTTGCAATCAGATATAGCGTACGACATAATAATTCGGACGAGAATTTGAATCTCAATTGTTACTGTTTTCGTAAAAATTAAGAATTACGTGTAAGTATATTTGAATTATATACTCACGTGGAAATTAACTTTGTAACGATCATAAAAACAACAAATTTTGCATTAACCGATAATTGAACTCCAGAAATTTGTTGAAATAATTGTTTTAAATTTTAAACCTTTGTAAGTCTGTATTGTTACTAGAAGTCTAGAACTCAAGTATTGTATAATGAGATCTGAATCGTCAGTTTTCATCTCACAAGAATTTCATAACAAACCTCCCCATATCTAAATAGTCACCGTGTTATTTTTTTATCCGGCTAAACATATTGTGCTCGGTTCAGTAATCAGTGGATACGGACTCTTGTTATTGGACCCTCACTTATTATAAAAAAAAATTTAACTTACAATTATCGTAATTCTTTTAGTACATTTAATTCTAAGATACAGGATACTCCATCTATTTTAAAGAAATTATCGTGATTTGAGTTATTGATTCTCACTTCTAAGTAAATAAAGAAGAGAACCAGTCTTTGGACTAGTCACAAAGGCACATGACTCCCATGTGGAAGGTCATGAGTTCAAAACCCACAAAGTGAGAAAATTCTCTTTAATATAAACAGAGGTGTGAAAAAAGTTAGTAAACTAGACCTCCACCTTTCATTTCAAAAAAAAGTAAATAAAGAAATTATCATAATATTAATTTCTAGTACATTCAAATTCTAAGTCCTCCTAGAGAAATAGATGCAGTATTTTAGAATTTGAATGTAATATAAGTATCCCGATAATTTATTTATTTATTTAGAAGTGACTTTTGAAACGGGATCAATAACTCATATCCAAAATATTTTCAGTAACATGCCAAGAAATAGTTTAATTTTTTTTATAACCACAAAAAATTATGCCTAAAAAATGTTTCGGAGTACTTCTAGTACATCTAAATTATAAGATGTTTTATCTATTCTGTTTGATATTTTTTCTAGTACATTCAAATTATAAGTTGCTCTATCTATTTTTGAAAATTAATAAACAAAATATTCATTTCAGCGTTGAATACTGAAAATTTGAGGTTTTTGGCTGAAAATGTTTCTGCCATTTGACATTTGACATACTAAATTTCGAATTTTCAGGATTCTGTGGTTTTTTAGTTTGTCTTTTTTTGGACGAGGGCATATTTAAAAAATTTGGTGACTGAAAATCTGGAGGGAACGTACACCGTTGGTTGGTTGATTGATGGGATGATCTACAATAGGCTTTTTTTTTTTTCCTTTTTCGATTTTTTTTTCTTATTTCGTTTCACTGATCTGATAGAAAATTATGTTGAACAGATGATCGTGAGAATTGTTTTTTTAGAATAAATAGTCTTACTTTTTTATTTTGAAACAAAATATTAATATTAATTGGAAGCCCAAATTAAATTTATACTTACTATTCACTACACAATATATCAAGAATTCATTAGGTTTTTATGAAATCACATGATAATAAAAAAGGTCTATTGCAACTCTATGCAAGATAAAATTATACGTAATGCTCGAATTTAAAACGCATCTAATGAAAAGGCAAAACGCTTATTATTATTATTATTACTATTACTATTATTATTATTAATATATTTACCTCATATTATGTAATAGTAGTTATTAAGAAAATAATGATGATGATGATGATGATGATGATGGTAGTAGTTGGGTTATGAGTCGATGCTTTTATATATGTTTGGACTAAAAATTTGATCAGATTTAATTTTAAACAAAAGTTTTGCTATAGTAGTTTGTACGAGTGATTTTAAAAAATTCCAAAAAAATATTAAAAAATTTCTAAAAATTGTAAAAATTGTAAAATTTCTCTCTCTCTATATATATAGGTTGGCTAATATTGAAACATTTGTTCCTAGGCTGTGGAACAAACGCTTTAGTTTTTACATTTTCAAAATTCAAATGGTCGATCCAAACTGTTCAACATTCAATCCATAATAAAATGTACCTGGAGACTAAATTTTACATTTTTTGGAATATTTTACTTTTTATTAAGCTAGTTTTAAAATCGTTGTTTTCAATAATCCAAAAATTTTTCACTGTTTATTAAAATCAGCGATTTTAAAACTGACTTAATAAATAATAAAAAAATTCCAAAAGATGTAAAATTTGGTGTCCAATCACATTTTAATATAGATATCACATCTAGCAGTTTGGATCGGCCGTTTGGACTTTGAAAATTGGAATCAATTGGTTGCACCACGGCTCCAAGACAAACGTTTTGATATTATGCAACCTCTATATATATATAGAGGATGGATCAAGTTACAACAAATTTGAGTAACAACAAAGTTACAACATTTATTTTTTACATTTTGAAATTTCAAATCGTCGATCCAAACCGTTCAACATGATATCCACAATAAATTGTGCTTCCAGATCAAATTTTACATTTTTTTGAATATTTTTACTATTTATTAAGATGAGTACAAAATTCAATGGTCTGAATTTGACTAGTTTTAGTAAAATACTTAATATATAAATAGTAAAAAAATTCAAAAAAATGTAAAATTTGATCTGGAAGCACATTTTATTGTGGAGATCATGTTGAACGGTTCGGATCGACAATTTGAAATTTTAAAATGTAAAAAATAATTATTGTAACTTGATCCCTCCTCATATATATACTGACATTACGATATGATTAACTGATGTATTGATCAGATCGGCTCCAATAATATGAAATCTATAACTCTACTGAATTACTTGTAACATTAACGAATATTTAGTAACTAATCCTAGCATTAATTAGTGAGTAATATATATAGACACACACACATATTGTGTTTTATATGTTGGATTATTTAATTTTATAAAATATAGTAGTTAACTTTTGAAATATATGTTAGATTCTATATATTCTTACGTGTTTTAATTTTCAAAACCTTTTTTTAATCACAGAAAAGTTTAATACATCGTGGCATTCTTTTTTCCGTACCGGCACGTGTAGCAATAGAATATTCAATATAAAACGAATTCTTGCAATATTGCAACTGAATTCGTAACTGAATTTGGTTACAGAGTGCACCCGGCTCCTCTCACACTTATATCTCAACTCCCTGCTTCGCTTCAGATTCCCATCCAATACACAAAATTTCCATTTGTTTCTCTCTGAAGGGAACATTTTCAAGGTTAATCTCTCTACAAATGGCAATTTGATCTCATCGTTTCCGTTTTCTCTCTCTCTCTCTCTCTCCCTCGTGCTAATTAAATCTCTCTCTAAGACAGGTTAAAGAAATCTAGTCTCAAGATGATGTCGATCAGCAGCATTACTTCATTTATAGGTACGTAGTACGCGATCTGTTTCTGATCATAGTGTTTTTTCCTCTGCTCTTCTCCCTCTCGTCTCTCCATTGACTCTTCTTTTCATTACTTCAGGAAACCTCACCTCCTTCGGACTGATGACATCTCCTGCGTAAGTATTATATTAACTTCTATTTTATTTAAATTTTCGTGTTTAATTGTAGAAGATCTGTTCTGATCATCTTTTATACCACCGGGCTTTCGTGGGGTGAAATTATAATAACCTTTTCGCATATTATGATTAGTTCTTCTCTGCATTTTAATTTTGTTGCTGTAGTTAGTTTAATAATTTGAAATCAATTTTATATAAATCCACATCGACTTTTAATTTGCAAACTTCCTACTCCCAGGATCGGAGTACTTTTAATTAAGTTTAGCTGTATCAATCCACCAGACGACTCGCTTAAATCAAGAATTGCAAAAACTCAAGAATATTTATAACTTTTTTAATTTGTCTTTTTGCAATATTTATTGATTTAAGCAAAAAATCAAGAATATTTATAACTTTTTTTAATTTGTCTTTTTGCAATATTTATGGTTTTGGAGATTAGTTTTAACTTTTAAGTTTCCAAACTCGTATATTGTTTCTTTCCGATTCGTTTTAAATATTACTTTTATACATGTTTTGTGTTTTATTTAAAAAACTAAAAAAGATGTATTTTTTGAATTTTATATATGTGGATGCATACATACATCGATTCCATTAGAAGCAAACTGAGTATGAAAGTATCTTTGAATCAGTGTGCACGAAAATTTATTTCAAAATTTATTTCAGCATTTAGGTGGAGTCGGGTAAAGAATGTTAAATACTTTTTTTTTTTTCAGCAAGGTCAAACTGAGTTGTATAAATTTTGTTAACAGGCGGACGTTTTGGACGATATTCATCACGGCGGCAGTGAATGAAGACTTTACTGGGCTCCCCTATGTGGCAATTCTTCTGAATTGCGTTATGTGGGTCATATACGAGTCACCGGCCGTCCATCCCAATAATACATTGGTTTTGATCATCAACATCATCGGCATAGTACTCCAAGTCCTCTATCTGGTGATCGCAGTAGTGTATGCAAGACGTCGCATGCGGGTATATATTTTATCAAAAAAATTTAATTTTAATCAACAGTGGGCCGATATTTATTGGGCTTTAAGCGGGACATATTTGCAATGAATTGTTTGATATTGGGTTTGTAAAGATTTAATCAACAGTGGCTGACAAACATATATAGAAATTGGAAAAATATTAATAGGCTTTGAACTGGACCGATTTGCACAGTTGAACTTTAGCATTTTCTGATATTGAGCCTTAAAAAAAATCGGGTGATTAAAATATTTTTCTGGGTTTGAACTTTGATATAATCTTTTGGGCCTGATAACCTTGCTTTTGCTTTTGTTCTCATTTGGACCGAAAAAAGATCACTATTCTAATCATGGTTGCGGTAGAAGTGGTATTCATCAGCGTCTTGGTGGCTTGGGCTTTTGCTGGGGTCCATACCCGAAATGTGAGACTTCAAGTGGTTGGATGGGCCTGTGTTTGTTCAGGCATTTTGATGTACGCTTCCACATTTCCAACACTGGTAAGTACTATTTTCTTTGATTTTATTTCTTTACGCATTCGCCAAAGCCCAAACAAATGCAGATAAAAATAAAATTTTATATCTCATATAATAGATTGAAGCATGGAGGACGATGAATACCAACAATATTCCTATATTGCTCATTCTGGCCGGATTGGCCAACACTCTTATCTGGCTCACAACTGCGATTATCCAGAAGAACTTGTATATGCTGGTTAGTCAAAACTTAAATATAAATATAAAACATAAACGTGTATATATATATTTAGTGTATTGTAAAACTAATATCTTTTTGTTTGTTTGGATTACCAGGTTCAAAATGGGTGCGGCTTGTTTTTAGTCCTATCTCAAGTCGGGGTCTATGTCCTAATTCGCATTTGCAACCGCTCACCTCCCACTGCCAGTGATGATTAGATGATCATCACCCTCTCTCCATTTTTTTTCATGACAAACTTTGTACTCTTAGTGTCGTTTTAATTTTGTCTGTTTTTTTTTTTTTGTACTATTTTGAGTAGTCATCTAGTTGGGATTTACTTACATGTGTTGTTTGATTTAGAGAAGTCATATCTTAGAGCTTCTAGGATTTTTAGAAATCTTAGGTTGAGATTTAGTGGGTATGAATTTGAGACTTCTGATTTTTCACTACTAAAAAGATGGTACGTACACATCTGAATTTTGTATTCTCATGCAATTCCTATGTTATTTTTGTGTCATTATTTTGATTGGGTCCTACTAACATATAAAATTGGATGACTATTTGTAATGGATAAGGCCTTCTCAGTGTGGTCCAGGCGCCATTGTGGCAGTTATTTATATTGTTCTCTAGGCTTAAGCTTCTGGGTTTTTTAGAAATTTTAGGTTGGGATTTAGTGGTATGAATTTGAGACTTTCTTGACTTTTTGAAATAAATAGAAGGAGAGTATGGGAGATTTAGAGAATGATATATATATATATACCCTTTTTATATTTTTTTCATTTTTTATTTGTAATTAGTAATTTTGACTTTGAGATGAATATCTATTTCAAAAACTTGACTTTGTCTTTACTCTTGAGCGAGGTTATAAATGGTATTTCAAACCTTATCTTGACTCTTGAAGATTCAACATTTCATTATAATATATATAGTTATATACATCAGCAATGTTGAGTAGTGAGAAGTGAAAAAAGCTGGTCAATGATTTCTCGATGCGGGTTGTCGCATGCCCCTAGGTAAATATCAGGGTTTTGGTGCTGTACCAGTCATATCTTCGTGGTTCAGTACATGGGTATAGGCACAGTAACAACTGATTAGTTGTAACAACATCCTTGATGATCGTTGAAGCTAAATGGTATAGTTATTGTTTTTAAAAAAATGTGTTCCCGGTTGAAGCAAAATAAGAATGTATATTAGGGTTAATTAAAATGCCCCAGTATTTTTTCATATACAAAGTAATATTGTTTCATGAGCGAGGCTATAGTACTATGCATATCGCAGATTGTTCTGTGCTACAGATCAATATGATCTCCATATTAAAGAATGTGCTTGGAGACCAAATTTTATATTTTATGAAAAAAATTACAATTTTTTTCGATAGGTAGAAAAACACTGTTTTTTAGAAGATTCTGGACCATTCAAAAACAGTGATTTTGTATAACAGTTACCACTATATAATTTACGGTGCGTTTGGATCATCAAAAGAATAGGATTCAGGGTTTGTGGTGATTGGATGCTCTCCATTTGTATATTCAGCAATATGGGCAATAACATTTTGCCCGGTTGTGTTGTACTAGGTACAAACTAGCACCCCACAGAAACTATCATAGCCGCGCATTTAAGATCAGCAATGAAGTGTGGATGTCTGTATCATTGCTGCCAAATGAGCTTGCTGTTGCAGGACAAGTACTTAGCAAATTAGTCAAAATAAAATAAAGGGTACAATTAAAAAAAAAAGATTGAACCAAACGTACTTGAAAAATCACTACACAGATTGCTTTTCCTTCTGTTTTTTCAATATTTTTTTTTTCTTTTGGTGTAATTGTGAGGCCTCAATCTTTCTAGCCTAATGAATAAATTTCACCAAACCTTCAGTTAAGAAAGGAAAATGGTAAAATGAACATTATACCCAAATTTTTTTTTTTCTATGGCAGATACACTGGTACAAAGGAGACAGCCCTTGATGAGGAACAATGGGATATCTTTGTCAGTACTGTTTGGGGTATATGGAGGTGTCGTAACGACTGCGTCTATGCTGGCACTAAACCAACTATTGAGTGCTTTACAAAATACTTTAAGGCTATTCATACTGAATCCCAATTGGCGAAATCAGTATCAGTGGTGCCGGTGCAGGTCCAAAATCATAATCAAGAGTCTCATGAGCAAACGGAGTTCACCTGTACAGTTGATGGATCTTGGGCAAGTGGATGGCGGGGTGGTACGGGGTTTGTGCTTTCCAGATTTCACGAATTGGTGGCTTATAAAGCGAATTCGGTTAATGCATGCTGCCCAGAACAGGCTGAGGCTCTGGCCCTGCTTGACGCGGTCAATTACGTGATTGATCAGGGACTGGAGTCATACGAGTTTCAAACGGATAACCAACCTTTGGCGGTTCTCACTTCTCAACTGAATCCACCTCTGGAAGCAGATTGGAGGGCATATTGGGAAACCCTGTGATATTTTTATCACAGAGATATGAAATCTGAGGGGAGAAAAATATTGTATATGTTTTTATTACTCATTTCTGTTACAACAAGTCTCTATATATCACAAAGGCTCAAATATAGCCGTTTGTACTATTTTGCTATTTTTGGTACCGACGGTACACGTTACCGTTTTATTTCTTTCTATCTTTGATATTTAATCTACACACTTAGATCTTAATCTAACGGTCGATGATGATAATTCTGAGATCAATCTTCAACACTCCCCCTCAAGCTAGGCTTGTAAATGTCGAATAAGCCTAGCTTGCTTGCAATGTTCTCGAATGGTTTCGGATCTAGTCCCTTAGTGAAGATATCGGCTAATTGATCTTCACTTCGAACAAATGGCGTCTCAATTTCTTTCGCTTGCACCTTTTCTCTAATGAAATGGCAATCGACTTCTATATGTTTAGTTCGCTCATGAAATACGGGATTTGATGCAATGTGTCGTGCCGAGTTGTTATCACAATACATCTTCATGGGTTGATCATATACGATACCCATGTCTTTGAGTAGTTGCTTGAGCCAAACTAATTCACTCGCGGTTGATGCCATGGCTCGATACTCCGCTTCCGCGCTTGATCTTGCCACAACATTTTGCTTCTTGCTTTTCCATGTGACTAGATTTCCGCCTACAAACGTGCAAAAGCCGGTAGTGGATTTTCTATCGAAACTTCCGGCCCAGTCTGCATCAGAATAGCCACATATGTTGTTAGAGTTGTTGTTTCTCATCCAAATGCCTTTACCGGGGTTGCCTTTTAAATACCTTAAGATTCTATTCACGGCTTCTAAGTGAGGAGTTCTTGGTGAATGCATAAATTTGCTTATTTGGCTTACGGAAAAAGAAATATCCGGACGGGTTACCGTTAGGTATATTAATTTTCCAACAAGTCTTTGAAATTGGTTTATATCTTCTAATGGTTCACCATCCTCAATATTTAATTTACATTTGTTGTCTATTGGTGTTGAGATCGGTTTACAACCTATTTTACCGGTCTCTTTTAACAAGTCAATTGTGTATTTTCTTTGTGAAATAAAAAGGCCTTTCTTTGAGTAAGCTACTTCAATTCCTAAAAAATATTTTAGATATCCTAAATCTTTAATGTCAAATTTTTCTTTTAATTGCATTTTGAATTTTTGAATTTCTTCTAAATTATTTCCGGTAATTATGATATCATCTACATATACCAAAATTAGGGTGGTGTTTTTTCCATTATGGTTTGTAAACAATGAATGGTCGGCACTACTAATTTTAAAACCACAAGAAATTAAATAAGAGCTAAGTTTGCCATACCATGCCCGTGGAGATTGCTTCAATCCGTAAATTGATTTATTTAGCCTACAAACCATGTTAGAATCGGTTTCCAATTTATAACCGGGTGGTAATGTCATATACACCTCCTCTTCAAGTGTTCCTTGAAGGAAAGCATTTTTGACATCCATTTGGTAGAGGTCCCAACCATTGTTAACGGCAATAGAAAATAAAATTCTAACGGTATTCATTTTGGCGACCGGTGCAAAAGTCTCATTATAATCAATACCATAAGTTTGAGTGAATCCTTTTGCTACTAGTCTTGCCTTATACCGTTCTATTGTACCATCGCTTTTATACTTGGTTTTATATACCCATTTACAACCAACGGGTTTTTTGTTTTTTGGTAATGAAACAATTTTCCAAGTTTTATTTTTTTCTAAGGCATCTAGTTCTTCATTCATGGCTTTACACCAAATTGGGTTTTCAATGGCTTCTTGGTAACTTTTAGGTTCTAATTCATTTTCAACACAAGTGAGAAATGCATGGTATTCGGGTGAAATTTTATCATATGAGATGAATTGCTCTATTGGATATTGTACCGTATAGGTTACATAATCTCTAAGTCTAGTGGATGGTTGTGGTACTCTAAGTGACCTTCTAACCACTTGATCATCTTCCATCTCAATCTCATTTTCATTTGTATTATTGTTGATTTCATGAATGTCTTCATGAGTATTTGTTTCAACTTCATGGTTTTGAGTTGATTCAAAGTATTGGTCACCCATGTAAAGTACTACCATATTAAATTGGTCATTTGTACATGTTTGGTCAATTTTCTCTTTTTCTTTGAAATAAGGTTCACCCTCCCAAAATACAACATTCCTAGAAATGAATATTTTTTTTATTAATTGGATCATAGCATTTATAACCTTTTTTGTAATGTGAATATCCTAAAAAAATAGTTTTTTGAGATACAAAGTCAAGTTTATCTTTTCTTTTAATATGCACAAAAACTTGTGCATCCAAATACTTTTATATGATTATATGTAATTTTTTCTTGATAAAGGATTTCTAAAGGACTTTTGTTTTTTAAAACGACACTTGGCAATCTATTAATTAGATGTGTGGCACAAAGTATGGCATCCGACCAATAAATTTTTGGAACATTATTTTGAAATAATAATGAACGAGTCATTTCTAATAAATGTCTATTTTTCCTTTCCGACACTCCGTTTTGTTCGGGAGTATTTATGCAAGTTGTTTGATGTATAATTCCTTTTTCTTTAAATAATGTTGAAAATTTTTTGTTTATAAATTCCGTTCCATTATCCGATCTAAAAATTTTAAGTTTAGCATTAAATTGATTTTCTATAAGGCATAGAAATTCCTTAAAACAATTAAACACTTCATCCTTGGATTGAAGTAAGTATAACCAAGTGGTTCGAGAATAATCATCAATAAATATAACAAAATATTTAAATCCATTATACGAAATAATTGGGGCCGGTCCCCATACATCGGAGTGAATCAAATCAAACATAGCTTCGCTTTTGCTAGTTGAAAGAGAAAAAGGAAGTTTTGTTTGTTTTGATAACTTACATGTTTCACAATTAATACAATTAGAATTTTTAAATTCTAGAATACTATTCAAAATTTTGTCGGATGGATGCCCAAGTCTCTTATGCCATAAATCAAAGTCAATGGATTTAGCGGAAGCACAAAGTAATTGTTTTGATTGCAAAATATAGTGTCCATTTTCAAGAATTCCTTCACCAATCTTCTCGCCGGTTTCCCGGTCCTGAAATACGACATTTTCACAAGAGAAAATTGCATTACAATTTAATTCTTGTGTTAACTTATTTATAGAAATTAGATTTATGGGAAATGTGTCTAAATATAGGACATTTTTAATTTGTCTATTATATAGATTAATTTCCCCTACCCCATTTATACAAGCTTTCGTACCATTCGCAACAATCACAAATTGATTATTATTGGTCGAATTTAAATTTGCTAAAAGTTGTTTATTTCCAAACATATGGTTTGTGGCACCACTATCTAAAATAACTTGACTAAATAAACTAGAATTATTTGAGTTAGAGGCAATACCACAAATTGGAGCATTTTTTCCAAGCAGAACACTTAGCTGCTGGAGTGAAATGGTGACTTGATCATCTGACCCGCCAGACCCAGCCTCTGACCCGCCAGCACCATTGTGTTTAAATGATTCGGATCCAGTGTGGTACCCAGCCCCAGCGCCACTATATTCGGATCCAGTGTGGTACCCAGCGTGATATCCAGCTCCAGAGCCGCTGCTTTGATTAAAATATCTAGGCGGACCCGTTAATTTTAGATTTGGCGGACCCATTAAGGAATTATATTCAGCCCTCTCCTGGTTCGGACCCGACACAGAGAACCCTTTCTTCTCTGTTTCTTTTCCCCATTTACTCCGCTCCTCCTCTCTGTTGTCGTTGCCTTTCCCTTCTCCTTTTTCCATCGTTCGAAATTTTTTCGGTTTGAGATGCGGGTAGAGAAACCAGCACCGGTCTTGATTGTGGCCCTCTTTCTTGCAATGTGTACATCTCTCGGTTGAATTTGAGCGATTTTGAGATCTAGGGTTTTGGGAGGAGCTCGGATTTTTCACAGCAAAGGCATGGGTCTCGTGTCCCTCGCCATTGCTAGCTTGTGGACCACCCATAGCCAGTCTGCGGCTTTCTTCTTGTTGAATCATTTGGGTGATTGAGGCATAAGAGGGTACAACGGTTGTGAGTAAGAGCTGTGATCTTACGGCTTCATAGCTGGGGTTTAACCCCGAAAGGTAATCGAAAATATCATCTTCTTCGATTCTTTTTTGAATTATTTGCAGATCAGTTGTTGGCGGTCGGTAGCACCGAAGTTCGTCTTTTTTCTTTTTTAGGGCGCCGATGTATTCAGTGTTGCTCATTGTACCTTGCTGTATTTTTTGGATCTCTTGTTTTAAGTGGTATACATGTGAAAAGTTATTTTGTTGGCTGAAATGCGCTTGAACTGCATCCCACAATTCTTTGGCTGTTTCGGTTGTCATAAACAAATCTGCGACAGCGGGTTCCATCGATGCCATGAGCCAAGTCATGACTCGATCATTCTTGGATTGCCACTGTCTCATAGCTTTTGTTTCTAAGTCGGTTGCCTCTGTTGGCTTTGCTGGTTCGGGTTTTTTAATCTCCCCTGTGATGAATTCTAGCAATTCTCTGCCGCTGAGAGCTCGTTTTGCTGATCGTGACCATGACAGATAATTTCTGTCATTGAGTAGAACATTGGTGATTTTAGAAGAGTTAGTAGCTTCTAGCTGCCCTTCTAATGACATCTTGTTGATGCTTGTTGTTGTTTGTGTTTTGCTGGTTTTTTCTGGTGTTTTTGCTGGTACCGACTAGCTTTGCTAGTTTGGGTGGCACTTGTGCGGAATTTTCGAATCTATGGCTCTGATACCATGATATTTTTATCACAGAGATATGAAATCTGAGGGGAGAAAAATATTGTATATGTTTTTATTACTCATTTCTGTTACAACAAGTCTCTATATATCACAAAGGCTCAAATATAGCCGTTTGTACTATTTTGCTATTTTTGGTACCGACGGTACACGTTACCGTTTTATTTCTTTCTATCTTTGATATTTAATCTACACACTTAGATCTTAATCTAACGGTCGATGATGATAATTCTGAGATCAATCTTCAACACCCTGGAAATTCGGAGGATTTTCAAGAATTACACCAACTTCAAATGCAGGTACATTAGTCGTTGCCACAACGAATTGGCTGACTCGCTGGCTAAGAAGGGCAGACTACAGGAGCTGACTTACATAGGGTACATGTACATTCCCCATTTTTAGCATGGAACCTGGGTCTCAGGTTTACTAGAATTCAGGTTTTTGATGTAAATTTAGGTTTTTCTTTACAACAAAGAGGTGATCGGTTTCTCAGAATTCAGGTTTTTGATGTAAATTCAGGTTTTTATTAAGGAATTGAGTCAATGGGAAGCGCTGGAGATGACTGAAATGGATACTGGACGAGCGCCCTGAAGAGTTCATTAGGAGAGCTGTTAAGACAACTCAGCATTCTACATCCACGAAAGCGCTCAAGTGGCAAGCGGAGATTCATTCGAGAGATCCAACCAACGGATTGGATTTGACTCCAACTCGTAGAACTTCGCCTATAAATATAGGATAGACCTGTGTACTTGGATTAGGAATTATGTTATCTGATCTTTTCAATTTCTCAATTTCATTTTACTGTTTCCGTTGTACTCATTTATCAGTTCAATCAAATTCGTTCTTTTTATCGCTTCAATTTGCATTCTGTGTTCTTGCTTGATTTCAGGGTCGTCACATCTCCGCAGCGGAGAAGTATGTTGCTATGTTTGGAGAACAAATATTCGTCTTTTCAAATATTTTATTTCTTCCAAATTTAACATGATAATTTCCAATGGTTTTATTTCGAATTTAATTGTTACCATTTCCAAAAATAATCAGCAATTCACCGTCCACCCATCTTGAGTTCTTTAATTCCCTGCATCCTTTTAACAAACTAAAATACAAATCTAAATTGAGATGCATCTAAAAGTAAGATATGCAGCATGATTAGCATTTGATAAAAATAAATAAATCTAATTAAGTAAAGGAAATAATCAAATTTTAATCGCCTTCAGAAGGAGCATTAATATTCTTTATTCGGAAGTTCCAAATTAAGTGCAACTAAAATCGTATAAATAGACCTAGCTATAAACTTTTCCTTCTATGCCTCTTAAACCAAATCAAACTGCCCAATGTCTCCTTTGTTGCTCATTTTTCTCGTTTTCCTCTTGGGTCCTACTCCATGCTCAGCACGCCACAGCAACAACATCAACATCAATTCCTCCACATTGGTTCAATTCTCCAGTCTTGCATGGGACCCAATTGCACAACACTTTGTTGCTGGATCCGCCTTGGGTCCCGCTGTTTATGCCATCTCCGAAGCTGGCATTGCCAAGTGCCTCTTCTCTAAACCTTTTTCCAATAGTAGTGGTGTCTCGACCACTGCTGTCGCTGTTGATCATGTACGTCGAAGGCTGATTGTCGCCTTCTCAAATCGTTCGTCTGTTGCTGCTTATGATTTGGAATCATACATGAGAATTTTTTCAGTATCTTTGCCAGAGTTAGATGATGGTCTCGGTGGGGTTACAGTGGATTTGGAGAGTGGGGAGGTGTTTGTTAGCAGTGCCCAGAGAGGAGTTGTGTTGAAGGTCGGAGTTGAAGGAGACAGATGGAAAGTAATTTCAGAATTTAAAATACCTAATAATCAGGGACTCGGTGGACTCGTACATACCAGTCATGGATACATCATTACTATGCAGGTAATTAGGTTTTGAGTTATTATTTGGTATGAATTATTATTTTTGTTATATTTGGTTTTGTTTTGCCAATGACACTTGAAAATAAATAACGACATGATTTTTGTGTTTGCTAAAAAAAAGGTAAACAGCTGGCCAAAATGAAATAGTACCAATAGTTTATATAAGTAGCCAAATTAAGTAGGGATATTGTAATTAGCTATATGTACTTGCGTTATGTCCGTTTCATATGGTACTAACAGTATTTAAAAAGCAGTTTGGTTTATTTTTTTATTTTTGTGTAAGGCTTATTCGAGAAGGACCAAAATTATATATTTATTTTTACAGCTTAACCAACAGGATAATAATATATAACTTTCTTACTATTAGTATTAATCTATATATATGGCATACGTTACGCCAAATTAAGGATGCCACGATGGTATTCGTCATTTTGATTGACACAAATTCATTGTGTTAGCATCATATTACTATATATGAACGAATAAATGATGATTATTACATAAGTATCCACAATTTATGTACTCTTTAATTTATATGCTTTTCGAAAGAATAAGTTTTCTTTCATTTACAGCCAACAACAAAAAAACTATTCAAAGTGGATTCTGTAAAGAGGACAGTTGAAGAGATTTTGTCTGGAGATAGTATGCACGCAAATCTGTTGGCACCAGCAGCCCATGCCATTACCCTCCGAACCAACTTATCAGTAGTTGTTGCTACCAACCATGCACTTCTCTTAATAAAGGGTGATAACACCTGGGAACAAGCGTACTGCAGATATAATCAAGCCCAAGCATAAGAAGACGATAGTTGCAGTAGCAATGCGAGGAGGCACAACATTTGCATTAGTGAAGTCACAAGAGAGTTACCGGATTGAGGAGGTATTTTGGGGAATGTCGTTTTTAGTGAAGTTAACGGGATGGATCTTGCTCTCTGGTACATTATTGTGGTTTTGTGTATTATACTGGTTAATGTGGAAATGGAATGGGAAAGATAAACAGTACCTTAGTCCTTATGGTCACTGGACTCCGATAGAATGGCGAGAGATCTGCAGTTGGTTTCAGAATGGCTGATGCGACCGTCATATGACTCCGCGGTGCTTGCTCTTAACATTAAGTCCGACAGTTGGTTGGTTCCCGGAATGTCAATGATCTGAGCAAGACGGGGGTTCAGTCCCCCGAGGTATTGTTGTCTGAGGCGGAAGTCATCTTTTACGATATCGGGTGCATACCTCATTAGGTTCTCAAACTTGGAGTTATACTCCGCCACTAAGCTGTTCTCCTGTTTCAAACTTGTAAACCGTTGTCGGAGTGCCTCTCTTGACATTGTGTCCATGTAGCGTCGTTCGAACTGGCTTTCGAACTCAGTCCACCCCTTCGCATCGGCGGTTTCACCCCACCCACGTTTCACCTCCTGCCACCAGAATCGAGCATGACCCTCCAGTAATTGGGTCGCTAGCTCTACCCGGTGTTCCTCAGGGGCTCTCAAGATTTGAAGTTTATCCTTGATATTTGCGACCCAGTTTTCTGCAGCGGCAAAGTCACCTGTCCCATCGAAGGTCAGGGGACGTAATGAGGTGAACGATCGGTAGTATTCAAAGAACGTGTCAGCCTCTCTAGGCTGTCGCTGTTCATATTCCATGGCTACCCTGGTCACCCGCTCTAGTCCTTGCAGTAGGGCATTCAGCTGAGGATTCTCGAGCGGAACCCTAGTTTCGTCATCTGCGTCGTTCGTGCTAGAGTTAGTCCTGGTTCCTTTCGCCATCTCTGATTTCGCTGTGCAAAGGGTGTTTGATGTGAGATTTTCATTCTTCCAAATTTTATACATATATGTACTTGCATTGTTATTAGTTACAGAGTTCATCGTAAAACTTATGGTTATTCAACTCAAGGCAAATAGACGCAATTAAAGAAGGAATTTAAGAATTACGAATCGAACTTTAAATTTCTTTAGATTATAACTGCTAATTTAAATCATTCAACAGAATTTAAGATACATGTGAGGGTTACAACTATATCGTTTCCTTTTCCCTAAAGTGCCCTAATCGGTCTCAAAATATCCCTTAAGTATGTCTTTCCTAACGTGGTACGTCCAGTCGTTCCGAACCTCTGACATTGTGAATGGTTCTGCTTCCATTTCCGCTCTTATAGCTGGGTCTTCTTCTTCCTTCTGGGGTTTTTCCCCGATGAGCTTGCTCTTATTTCCCGATATTTTCCGCATTTCTGCTCTAACTGGTTGCTCATGGGGCGGCCAGAACACTAGGCTGCGGTGCGCGCAGTCTATCAGCACGTGGTGCTCCTTGAGCCAGTCCATTCCTAAGACCATCTCGTACGCTCCGGTGTCTGCCACGATTGGGTCCACTCGCCATTTTCCATTCTGCGTGTTCACATGAAGATTCGGACAGTATTACTCTTCTACACTATGTTCGAGCCCTGCGAAGAAACGGCGTCTTCCGGTATTCTTCACCCTGAATCCGCTAGCCTCCACCACGTGTGGCGAGATGACGGAGTAAGGACAATTGACGGAGATTGCAGTATTGACAGTGATTCCGGACAAGTCGACCCATCCGACCATTTCCTTGACTCTTGCGGTGGCTGAGAACGTCCTTAGCCAATTGGGCTGTCCGTTAAATTGATTTGCCATCTAGGGAAAGAATCTATTTTGCTTATCTTCTACAAAATTAAATTGGTTCAATCTTCCAAGAAAAATATATTTGTTATACTTCAAAATAAGTTGTACCGTTACTACAGAGGCATAATCCGTCACTAAATATTATATACATTTGTTACTAATGGTACGCTCAGCTCATATAGTTTGGTCTATGACCTAACGCCGCTTTCTATTGCTAACGCTCTCTTAGCGGAAGTTTATTGATATTGTACGTTACTAAGTTGGTATCAGAGCCAGCACATACAATATCAATAAACTTCCGCTAAGAGAGCGTTAGCAATAGGAAGCGGCGTTAGGTCATAGACCAAACTATATGAGCTGAGCGTACCATTAGTAACAAATGTATATAATATTTAGTGACGGATTATGCCTCTGTAGTAACGGTACAACTTATTTTGAAGTATAACAAATATATTTTTCTTGGAAGATTGAACCAATTTAATTTTGTAGAAGATAAGCAAAATAGATTCTTTCCCTAGATGGCAAATCAATTTAACGGACAGCCCACTTGGCTAAGGACGTTCTCAGCCACCGCAAGAGTCAAGGAAATGGTCGGATGGGTCGACTTGTCCGGAATCACTGTCAATACTGCAATCTCCGTCAATTGTCCTTACTCCGTCATCTCGCCACACGTGGTGGAGGCTAGCGGATTCAGGGTGAAGAATACCGGAAGACGCCGTTTCTTCGCAGGGCTCGAACATAGTGTAGAAGAGCAATACTGTCCGAATCTTCATGTGAACACGCAGAATGGAAAATGGCGAGTGGACCCAATCGTGGCAGACACCGGAGCGTACGAGATGGTCTTAGGAATGGACTGGCTCAAGGAGCACCACGTGCTGATAGACTGCGCGCACCGCAGCCTAGTGTTCTGGCCGCCCCATGAGCAACCAGTCAGAGCAGAAATGCGGAAAATATCGGGAAATAAGAGCAAGCTCATCGGGGAAAAACCCCAGAAGGAAGAAGAAGACCCAGCTATAAGAGCGGAAATGGAAGCAGAACCATTCACAATGTCAGAGGTTCGGAACGACTGGACGTACCACGTTAGGAAAGACATACTTAAGGGATATTTTGAGACCGATTAGGGCACTTTAGGGAAAAGGAAACGATATAGTTGTAACCCTCACATGTATCTTAAATTCTGTTGAATGATTTAAATTAGCAGTTATAATCTAAAGAAATTTAAAGTTCGATTCGTAATTCTTAAATTCCTTCTTTAATTGCGTCTATTTGCCTTGAGTTGAATAACCATAAGTTTTACGATGAACTCTGTAACTAATAACAATGCAAGTACATATATGTATAAAATTTGGAAGAATGAAAATCTCACATCAAACACCCTTTGCACAGCGAAATCAGAGATGGCGAAAGGAACCAAGACTAACTCTAGCACGAACGACGCAGATGACGAAACTAGGGTTCCGCTCGAGAATCCTCAGCTGAATGCCCTACTGCAAGGACTAGAGCGGGTGACCAGGGTAGCCATGGAATATGAACAGCGACAGCCTAGAGAGGCCGACACGTTCTTTGAATACTACCGATCGTTCACCTCATTACGTCCCCCGACCTTCGATGGGACAGGTGACTTTGCCGCTGCAGAAAACTGGGTCGCAAATATCAAGGATAAACTTCAAATCTTGAGAGCCCCTGAGGAACACCGGGTAGAGCTAGCGACCCAATTACTGGAGGGTCATGCTCGATTCTGGTGGCAGGAGGTGAAACGTGGGTGGGGTGAAACCGCCGATGCGAAGGGGTGGACTGAGTTCGAAAGCCAGTTCGAACGACGCTACATGGACACAATGTCAAGAGAGGCACTCCGACAACGGTTTACAAGTTTGAAACAGGGGAACAGCTTAGTGGCGGAGTATAACTCCAAGTTTGAGAACCTAATGAGGTATGCACCCGATATCGTAAAAGATGACTTCCGCCTCAGACAACAATACCTCGGGGGACTGAACCCCCGTCTTGCTCAGATCATTGACATTCCGGGAACCAACCAACTGTCGGACTTAATGTTAAGAGCAAGCACCGCGGAGTCATATGACGGTCGCATCAGCCAAGCCGGGGGATCGAGAAATGTGCGACCCAAGATAGATGAACCCATGAGACCGGCCCCGAACAGAAATAATTACGGGGATGCCCGGCCTAATTACCAGTCTAATCCAACACACCCGTGCAACTACTGTGGCCGCAACCATGCATCTGATCAATGCAGTTTCCGTTTGGGAGTGTGTCACCGGTGTAACAAACCAGGACACTTCATCAAGGACTGCCCAGCTCCGCGAGGTTATTCCGGGCAGCAAGTGGGAAATGCGGGTCCACCTACACGAGCACCACTTGGCAGAGGGACCGGTAGCTACAACCCTCCCAGTAAAGTTATATTGGCTATAGTACAGTAAAGTTATATTGGCTATAGTACAGCAAAATCAAACTAAATCACAATCGTTAATTTTATCTATTAAATGGTTCAGATTAGATAGATTATTTAAGTATGTAATTCTATCTCGCGTTAAATTAGACGGAATTTTTTTTTCGGAAGGGTAAAATAGTCCGTCTATTTCTTCTCTTTCTCACCCTCCGTCTACGTCTCCTGCTCCTCTCCTCCGCTTCTCTCTCGTCCAGTCGCGATTTCCTCCGTAAACCCAAACCCAAACCCTTCCGCCTCTCTGCCTCTCTGCTTCGCCCAAGCGCCGCCCCTCTCCACACCCCGCCTTGGCCAAGTCTCCGCCTCTCCTCTCTACCCGCGCGCGTGAGAGGCTCTCCGCCCAGTCGCTTTCAGACGCACCTCTTTTAGACATGATCGAGCTGTACCGACGCCGCAAGTCCTTCACGCCTCTCATCTCCATCTACACGGCCGCTTTCTACACCGGCGTGATCGGAGCCGCCGTTACAGAACAGTTATACAAGGTTTTGTTGTTTTTCTTTTTGTTTCACTTAAAATTCGTCTCTAGTGCTATATGTTAATAGCTCTAAAAAGCAACGTTTGCTTGAGACATTTTGTCGAACAGTTCATGTGCTTTTTAAAAAATTAAATTTCATGAATAGAAAATGCATTCGGTCAAATAATTGATATAGTATGTTCTTTTCAATATCCTTTTATCCCCTTGAACATTTGTTAGTAGCTGGCTCGTTGTTACTGTATGTTAATTAATGGAATGTTATTCTTGGTTGAGACTTCTTATCGAACATCTGGTGTATATAAACCAGTGGAAATTTGCATCACTGAACAAACAAATCTTTATGGTCTCATGGTGAAAATCAATATGCAATTACAGATGACTTACTGTCTGTCTTGTTGATACGATCAGATAATTCCGGTGCTATATTGTTGACCTAATTTTGCATTTCCAATGCTTCAATATTTCAATGGTTGAAACTTAGCATATGCACACTTCATCTAAACCACCTTAACATTTGTAGATTTTGGTTTGTTGTGAACCAACACAAACCCCAATCACAAAAGTTCTCTAAATTTTGGTTAGGTATCGTCGGTACAATTGGAGACAACGGGCCAGCTACTTGAGTACAAACCCATCCAACTGATTTCATAATTCTGATTAATGCACAATTGGAGACTTTCTAAAACTAATTTAGTTTACAGTGTATTTTTTCTTTGTTCTGAACTAGCTTTTAATAAGGTGTATCATCCAACTTTTAGATTGTAGATTGATGATTACTGCTTGTTTTGAAAATATTTTGATATCTGAAGTCTGTACTACCCAACTTATATTTTGACAACTTATGTTATATTTTTTAACAGGAAAGTACTGGGAAGAGCACCCAGGATTAGCAGTTCCTCTAATGCAACCCAAATTCCGTTGGGGCCCATGGAGAGTTATGAATGGAGAAGTCCCTCCTACCAAGTAAAGTTTGTTCAAAGTTTGGTTTTAGTTTGTAAAAATCTGTAGAAGAACATAAGCAGTTCAATTCAAGGATCAAAAAGAAATTGGGACAACCTCAATCTGATATAACCGAAAATAATGAATCTGACTTGACCCCGATTAATTTAGCCATTTGCACCTCCTGTTGTTGATTTCTAAATTTGTTAGTTAAAATAGATAAATTTTCATTGTTTTTAAAATATTGTTATTACAGTCGTTCTCAATGTATAATTACAATCTGGAGAGCCAAGGATGTTTTTGACACTAGCAACGACATGCCATTTGGTAATGGTGTACTTGTGATAGCTGATCTTGCTGGAGCGGAAAGGGATAAAAAGACTGGCAACATGGTGAATTTGTCTCTCAAATTGGTCCTTTACATACACATTATTGTTTATTTTTTTCCTTTTTATCAAGCTTTGGTTCTGATAATTTTCTTAAACTAATTTATGCTTCTAATTAAACAGTTTCCAATTGCAGGGTTCATGACTAGGGGAGAGCCATTTCATAAACAATCCTTTAAACCCATGATGCAATGCACATCTCTTGTTGTAAGCAGGATATGCCGATCCCCGATTAGGAAGGAACGAGTTGCAGGGTAATAGCATTTTGCCAAATGGATAATCAACAAACGGAATGTCGGTATGGCTGGTACTCTTAGCATCGAACCCAAACCTAAACTATACGTTCTTTTTGTTCATCTGATAAATGGTTGAGCAATTTTGAAAACTGAATACAGCTGTTCAGAACCTGTGGAGGGAGATTGTGTTAGACAGCCTTATTGTTATCAAAATATGCAAATGAGCATGCATGCTAATTATCCAAAAAAATGAAACTCACCATCTTTAACCTTTGTTGTTAAAAGGCAAGTTGACAGCAGGAAAGCCAGCTTTGTTTGAACCCCTGTTTTAGCAAAAAAATATTTCCTGACAAAAAAAAAAGAATATAAATTTAATTTGCAATATAATCAATTATCTAATACTCAGATGTAAAATAAAGCACATAATCATTTAATTTGGTACCGACTTGATACCAGCACATGGTACATTGGTTTTGAATCATGGTTAAGGGTTTGAATGGGTTTCTTTGAGTATCTGGAAGCACATCAAGGGTTGCACAGGGCTTGGTTTGGCATGGAACATGAATTTGATTAAGGTATACAATGGGGTTCATGATCTGTCAGCTTTGAACATACATTTTCTCATTAATTTTGCTAATGAGTGTGTGTCATTTTATCATGTAGCCATAGAGGAATGTGTGAGCTTTGATTGTGTCAAGTTTCACAATTTTTGGAATTTCATTTCTATTTTTAAAGTCATTATTTGTGCAGAGGGGCAAAACTGTCACATGCTGTCATATTTTTCATATTGTCCAAATGTCAAAATGTAAATTCATTGCTGATGCTGTGTACATAGGTGTACCAGAGGCTAGTTGGAGGTGGTTACCACTGTGTACATGCCTTTCTTTTTTTGACGCAAGACAAGACGTACCAGTTTTTTTTTTCCAGAAATGAAGATTTCATTTGTCATGTAATGTATTAACAAAGATTTCAGTTGTGAAATGGAAATCCTGTAAATGTATTAACAAAGATTTCAGTGGCACTGGTACATTAAATGCCGGTATGCAAGTTGTACAGTCTTGCTGCTGCATTCTGGTTTGCAGTGCCTGCGTTCTAGAATCAAAAGAGGTGGCACTACGGGCTTCACCCATGTATGTGATAGTTTTTCAAATTAGAAACGACCAAATTGTGATACTTATCATATCAGCTAAATCAAGCAAATATAAGCTATTTTAAATACTAATATATTTTTACTGTGTAAAGTAATGTTATCGTTTTATTACCAACTATATATATCTATACAAAATACAATTTGATATTTATTTCATATATTTTCGATTTTATACTTTTATAACAAATATGTAAAATATAGTGTTTATTAAGTTGAGTAAGCTTCTCATTAATTTTCAATGTTATAACATATTTAAAATTTCTAATTATACTTAAAATATAACTACAAAATAAAGAGAGAATATTCCAATCAAGTTTTGGAAAATCGAATTAATAATAGAAACAAATGAAATATAAAATTATAATTTATGGTGGCTTAATAAAATTATAAAGTGATTATTAATTTAATAAAATTGTGAACCGAACCGAACCAATTTAGCATTGCAACCGAACCGAACTAAAGTTTTATTTCAGTTTGTTCGGTTTCTTTTGGTTCAAACCAAAATATATTAATTTTTTTTATTTAAAGCAATTAATTTATAATAAACCGAAGTATATTAAGAAATAAATTGGGGATATAAGAAATAAACCGGGACAGTCCGGACCAAATTCATAATATATAGAAGTTCGGTCGGTTCGGTTATTTCAGTTTTGAAAATTTCCAACCAAACCGGACCGAAATTATAATTCGGTTTTAAAAATGAATTTCCAACGGTTGTTGAACCCAAACACAATTGAATTCCCAATCTCTGTGCAAATAAAAAAAAATGTCATAGATTCACAGACAAAGTTATCCGAAATAATATTTTTAAGTCAATTACTATTGTACATTATCAAATCTTTTGTCTCCGCTTCATAATACGTCTCAGGATATTCTTGGTCGACCATAGGATCTAAATAAGAATGAGAAAACTACAAACAATGGTTTGCTTTGTGAATGAAGGGAGATAAATAAGGTGTTACCGACTGGCAATTAGTTATTTTTATAGGAAGTATGATTCTTAATTTGGGTAATTGAAAACAATAGACTAAATTAGACTTTTAAGAATTACTAAAGTCCATAATTATATAAGCTATTTTAAATACTCATATAAACCGGAACATATGAACTATTTACGTTGTACTTTAATTTAGTTTTTCAATTATGTGATGTTAAGCAAACTAAACAATGTAACTAATTTATTGTCTTTTATATTTCCTTATTGGTACCAAATATTTCAAGAATTCAATTCATTTCAATAAATAAGTTACACAAAAATTATTTGGACGTGAAATTTTGAAATAAAAAAAAGGAAGGAGATTAATTTATTATATCAGAATTGTTAAGACATGCATCTTGCTGTTAACTTTGAATATTTTTTAAAAATATCCAGCTAACGTTGGTATATTTTTTAATTTGTAATTAACTTTTGAATATTAATAAAAATGTCGGCTTTTTACCTGCCTTGTTTCATATTCCAAAAAAAGGGAAAAATAAGTAACAAAAAGAAAGTGAAAGAGTAATATACAAAATCAAATTAACAGAAAGTCTTGATGAACTAAAACTAGTCATTCAAAATTTCTTAGTCTACGAACAACTACTAAATTGTTAGCATGTCTTAAACCAGATGATTTTGAGCTTCAGTTGGATTTTTGTTGTTGTACGAGTTCTTTGTTGTAAAGAGATTGGCCAATTTTTACCACTGATGACCAGGTAAGCTCTAAGCCCCTAGATGAAGGGAACAACTCATGTACCTGCATAAGAATCATTTGCTTCAATACCACCTATAATATACTAACAAAAGTAAGCAACCCAAAAGAAAAAAAAGGCATACCCCTGAAAAATCTGCGCCTATACAACTGCAAGATCACTGAAATATAATTGATGCCTGTGCTAGCACCAATTCATACATATGAAGCAAACTTTTCCATTTAAATATGATTGGTACCAAAATGCCCCTATTTAGAACCCCCTCTCCCTCGCTCAAGAAAGATTAACTTTGCTAATGATCTCCTCATTAGGCAATGGCATGTAAGGATCACCAGGTGTCAGCACAGCTCTGTAATAACAAATGTAAATGATCAAGGTAACAATCTGGAAATTCCTCCTAAATGCAATCTAAAGCTTGCTTTATAGAATATGTGCATGTACCTGATAGTAATTGTGCCATATTAATCATACACTAACTACGGAAGGCCGCTTGAAACAAAATTAAGTATACTTCAAAGAAAATGGTGAAAGTTGTCATGGATACTAAATTCTAAATGTTGCAGGCTTACAAATTAGAGAACAAAATAATTAATGGAGCAACAAGTAATGCTACACTTAACTGGAGAAGAGAGCCTTGTCCCTCAATATAGTAATCTTCAGGTGATGCCAGTGCAAGGTCAGCAAAACAGGATAAGTCAGCATCAGGGGTATAGAGGAGATTATCCAATCCTGCTGCCTTCTTAAGTTGCCTATTTGGTAGATTTACATAAATTCACTGAATTTCTCAAGGAAGGTTACTTGTGAAGTATTGTATTGACCAGGTTGTCCTACAACAAATAGCCACTAGCCAAAGTTTACCAGTACCAAACTCAACAGTAATCAGAAAGGACCTTACCCTCATTTTCGTAGAATTTTAAAAAGGAACTTATTCCGGATTCTAGTATTCTATACAATATATCTTAAGAACTTTCTTGACCATTGTAAACAATAAATTGTACTTAACAACTGTCTCAAAATTTTAAATGCTGAAGAAGCCAACATTTAAGTAATATTATAGCCTGTGGGATTGATTTGGTGCATGCATACTCTTTCATTTTTTTTTTGTTTGCATCATTATGTAATGGTGCCGTGCAAGTTCAGGTTACCTAGATTTCTGGAAATCTCTCAGCTCGGTAACCCAACCATTGTACCGAAGCTGAACTGTTACAACTGGCACGCCAACTGGCTTGTATATATTGTCAAATAGGTCCCACTCTCGCCATTCAGATGGTAACAATCTTTTTATTCCAGGAACATCACAAGCTGTCATTGAAAATAAGCAGAGTTTCTCATATTTATTTCTTCTTACTGTTTATTTTTTTATTATTGACTCTGGTTTATCTTCTTATGTTCAATTACAAGTAAATTTTATATAAGAGTGAGCGTGTGTGTGTTTGAGAGAGAGAGACCTGCGACATAAGCATCAGCTGTAATTATCTCCCTACTTGTAGCCTGAAGGGAAATGGAAGCATAACAGAAGATCCATTAAAAAAGGGGAACAAATACAAGAGATGTACTAAAATTTAACCAAAATAATAGACATTACATCCATGACCCAGCAAGAATTGAAATATGGGAGAACACTCCGGCAAAATTAGAAATAACTCGTGCCTTCCCAAAAAAGAGAAAAACCACAACTGTCACACTCTCCCATTTCCATTTGAAAAATACCCAACTTATCCTCTTTCTTTCATTATTGTCATCGAAATGTAAAATGAGGAAGGGTAGATTAGGCACCTTTTGAAGAAGGAAAAGAGATACATTTGATAATTTTCAGTTTTGCTCGGATAATGCATTTACTTTGAGGCTTGCAGGTTATGATATTTTCATGTCTGAAGGGTCACTGATATTGATGCAAATAAAAGAAGGATGAAGAACATGATTTATATGTACCTTAGATATGGTCATGCCAGTAATATAGGCTTCGCCATTTTGAGGCTTCTCATAATGGATCTGTCTACTACCCCACCTTAGATGAAACCTAAAAGTGGTTAATAATCAAGTGAAGCTCTACATTTTCTAACTTCAGCAAAAAATCACAAAGTAGACTTGAATGTTTCACTCCACACTTTAATTGTACAGAATCATACCAGCGGGACAAGAATGTACCAGTATTTACATAATTCCATCTTAACATGCAATACTGATAAAGCCTATAATTAACATGCCAAGAACGTACCAGTATTTAATTGGCATCGAGTTAGAGGGGAAACTAGAGAGAGGGAATATTGAAAAGGCGATCAAAAGGTTGATGAGAGAGGATGAATGTGATGAAATCAGGCAAAGAATGAGAGCAATGAAACATGAAGCAAAGACTGAGGAGAGCGGAGAGGAGAGGCAGAGAGGCGCGGAGGCGGGGAGGCGACGAGCTAGGTTTGGGTCTGGCGAAGAGAGGCGGAGAGGCGCGGAGGCATCAGATTAAAGGTCTGGAGAGGGAGGGTTTGGGTGCGGAGGCGGGAGAGGAGAGGCAGAGAGGCGGGAGGGTTTGGATGAGCGGAGATTTGGTCTGGAGCGGGAGGGTTAATTTGGGTCTGACGAAGAGATAACGGAGAAGGCGAAAAGACTGTTCTATCCCTAATCAACTTAAATTTGGAGACATCAGATTAAAGGTCAGGATTTAATTACTGTACTATAGTCAAAATAACTTTGCTGTACTATAGAGTATAGACAAACCCTTTTTTGTTTCTTGGGTTGGCATATGGAATAAACCGTGTGATCCTTTTTGTCATCCTTTGGATTGCACTCACGCCTCTCCTCTGTTATTAGAATTACAAGTAAGACAACAAGATACTATGACAAAACAAGAAAGCGATACAAAAAGGATATAATTTTTTCAATATATGCTTTACTGGTCCAATACTATACAGGGACGTGTATAAGTCTTGAAAATTACCAATGTTCTGTCCATCCCCTTTCAACTCTGATCTTACTTTATCTCTGTTCGGGAATATGCATGTTTATATTCAGATGGATTTCTGAAAATCCAAACTGCTGCATATAAATAAGAGTGAGGCTATGGTGCTATGCATAGCACAGATGGGGTCCGTGCTACGGCTCAAAATTTGACTTTTCAAAATCGTAACGGTCGATCCGAACCGTTCAACATGATTATAAAATGAATATGTACTTGCAAACCAAATTTTACATTTTTCCGAATTTTTTTACTATTTTTTCGAAAATCACTTGATTTGAATATTCTGGACCATCCAAAAACAGCATATCTAAAAAAATAGTAAAAAAATTCGGAAAAATGTAAAATTTGGTTTGCAAGTACATATTCATTTTATAATCATGTTGAACGGTTCAGATCGACCGTTACAATTTTGAAAAGTCAAATTTTTAGCCATAGTACGGACCCCATCCGTGCTATGCATAGCACCATAGCCTCACTCAACAATCATACGCATCAATTTAATCGCACCAGTTTGGTTGCACTAATTCAATTCATATGGACCTATTCAGAAAAGGTGAAGTCAGCTTAAACAAGCAGAGTTGGTGGGAGAAAACTCAGTTTTAGAAAAACAGGTTTCAATTTCTTCACATTCGAATTCGAGGCGTTGTGAATGACAAAAAAAAAAAAAAAAATTCAAGGCGTTGAACATATATTGGCCGAGCAGTGGATTGGAAATGAGCGAATATATCATATCTTATTTGCTTGTCCGGTACCGGTAGCCCGTGCAACTCGGTACATAATGTCTCCGTTGAAAAATTTGATATTTTGCTAATTGCCTGAAAAAAAAAAGACCCCTCCTGTATCTGTTTGTCTTTCTAATCGGAGATAATATATGCTTGGTTTTATTTTCTTTATAAGTTGCATTTACAATTGAGTTTCATGTTGTTGTGGCTGTTGATTTTGATTATTTTAATCACCAATTTGTCAATAAGTAATATGTACTAGAATTATTTTTTTGAGCTTTATCATGGAAATAAAAACATGTATTGAAAAAGTAATTTACTTATTGAATAAAATATTATCAAATATAATGCAGCATCCAAAAATATATATAAATTTCCTTAGATGACCAAATAATGTTGTAATTAAATTTAAATATTCAGTCATATAATTAAATTTAATAATAACTAATTATTAATCAAATAATTAAAAATACTTTATGACTTAACATCTCTTAGACCTTGTAGCTCAACCACCTGTGTCTTGCTATAAATTCTTTGTCTATGCTATGAATTTATTTTATAACTTTTTAAATATATATAAGAAAGAGAGTACAAAAATATTAACTGTTAATAATATTGTATTTCGCAAGGCATATTACAATTAATAAATAACATTGATACTTTTATTTGTATTTAGCATCAATTTTGTATACAACCATGCCTAAGACTGCCAGACAGAGATTACTTGAAATGAATGGAAGTTCTCTATTTGAAGTTTTTCTTTAAAGAATATTGCCTAGTTGTTTTTTTTTTGAAGGTTAGTGGCTTTAAGTGCCAACTAACAATTTCATTGATAAAAAAAACGAACTTACAACGAGTCAAATGACTCTAAACCTAAATCTACTATTTTATTCTCACAAAATTCTCTAAACTATTCTAAATAACTCTAATTTCACTTATATACACTCATAATTATCCTATTACCTTTCCCTATCGCTCTCTATGACCGGATCCGATTTTTCGCCCGCCGCCGCGCTCCGATGACCGGATCTACTCATCCGCGCTCCGATCGAGATGGCGTAGAGATTCAACGCTCCGAACTCCGACGATACCGCGCTCTCGGCTCCGATCGGCTCCGGTTCCTCCCCTCTCTCTCATTTTTCTCTCCTCTCAAGGTAGAGACGAGAGAGAGAGGAGGCGCTTTGTCGAACGAGAAACCTAGAAGAAGTGACAGAGAGGGTTTCGCCTCGCGAGCAACCCTCAGCCGCCTCACCCCTTTCGCCTCACGAGCTAGGGTTCCGCCTCGCGAGCAACCCTCAGCCGCGTCAACCCTGTCGCTGCGAGCTAGGGTTTCGCCTCGCGAGCATCCCTCAGCCGCCTCGCAAGCAGCCCTCAGCCACCTCACCCCTGTCGCGAGCCGCTGCCTCGCGTCACCCCTGTCGCGAGCAGCCGCCTCAGCCCTCAGCCACCTCACCCCTCGCGAGCAGCCGCCTCACCCCTCGCGAGCAGCCCTGTCGCGAGCAGCCGCCTCACCCCTCGCGAGCACCCCTCGCGAGCAGCCGCCTCACCCCTGTCGCGAGCACCCCTCACGAGCAGCCGCCTCACCCCTCACGAGCTAGGGTTCCGCCTCACCCCTCTGAGAGCCTCACCCCTCGAATATTGCCTAGTTGTTGAAAAAAAAAATAGTAATTTATCCAAAAGTCATTTATACAATAACAATTAATTAGAAATTAGAAATTAAAAATTCAAGAGTTAAATTATGAAAAACAAAAGAACGTCATTAATTAGATATCAAATTTTCATGCCTTCAAAATTTATACTAACCACTTCTTTTTTAAATTCTCCTTTCCGCTGGAGAAAGAGTGTGATTCTTTGCCCAGGACTTTCTAGTACAAAATATTTTATGTATGTTCCTATGTTTGAAGAACAATTATTGATTTATTCGTCCTTTATTTTTTTTCTAAATTAAAATCAGAATTTCCAATGATTTTGACTGAAAAAGAAATTTATTATATGGTCAGAAAATCAGAAAAAGAAATGAATACATTTTTATTGTAAGGTTGAAATTTCTTTCAAACGTTTTTATGTGTGTGAAGTTTGTTTTTCAAATTTTTTTTTTGGTTGGCCTCCGGATGAAGAAAAATATATTAACGAATTCATATTTTGAGATGAGCATATTGGGATACTACTGAGAATAGCTAAGTTGGATAGCTTCAGTTTTCCGAAATTTTTATTTAATATTAAAAAAAAATTAACATTCTACATCCAAATTCGAAAAAAATTCAAAATTTGCTCAATCTGAATAATGATTTTCTAGATCCAGACCTTCTTTCCGAAATATTCCCCAGATCCAAAGATCTCTTTTCGGATAATTATTCTCTAGATTTGAGACTCTGGAGAATAATTCTAAATTTGTGTCGTTTAAATTAATATAGAAAATGTTATGATTTATTTATATTTGTATTAAAATATTAAAAATATTTTTATATTTATTTGAAAATAGATAGAATACTATATAATTGAATTTATTAATAAAACTGCAACAAATAACCTGAATCAATATTTTTCAAGCCGGGTTTTTTTACGGCTGTAAGAAAAATTAAAATATTGTTATTGGAAAAAAAATAAAAATATTTTGAATCTGAGTTATTGATTCCGGTTCAAAATTCACTTCTAAGTAAATAAAAAAAATATCATGGTCTTTCTAATACATTCAAATTCTAAAATACTGCATCTATTTTGAAAAAAAATTGATATCAAAACATTCGTCTGACAAATGTCAGATTAATTTTTTTTTTCTAAAATAGATCATATTTGGCGAAATAAGTGAGGCTTAAAACTCTTATTCCATAGCATGGCAGCATATAAACATTCGTCTGCTATTTAATCAAACGACCATGTAATTTATATGCTCCCAGTGCTAAACTTACTGGAAATCATAAAGAGGCAAATTTTCAAAATGGAATACTAAAGAGATTGTTTGGCTTACAATCATCGTCTTTACGACCATGTAATTCGTCTGACAAATGGCAGCATATAAACATTCGTCGACTCAATTAAATCATATTTGGCGAGATAAGTAAGACTTAAAGTTCTTATTCCACTGTTTAGTCTACCATCATATATGACCACCGTGGCAGTCTAGTCTTAAGCAGCTAAAGACTAAAGAGAGATATTTTTATATGTAGTAATGACAAATTAACTGAGGTACGTACGTAGCTCCCAAAGGCCTAGTAATGGGCCTTGTTTGATTAAGGTAGCTTAAGCTTACCAAGGCCTAGTCCTCCATATAAGAGCCTTCTCTTTCTTCACATTCGAATTTACGGCGTTGCACATATTTGTCGGAGCGGTGGTCGGTGAATAGGAAATAAGCGAATAGATCGTATCTTATTTGCTTGTCTGGTAGCCCGTGCAACTCGGTACATTTGATATTTTGCTAATTGCCAAAAAAAAAAAAAAAAAAGAGACACCCCTCTTATATCTGTTTATCTTACTATTTGGATATAATATATGCTTGGTTTCATGTTCTTGTTGCTGTTGATTTTTATTACTTTAATTACCAATTTGTCAATAAGTAATACGTACTAGAATTATTTTTTTGAGCTTTATCATGGAAATAAAAACATGTATTGAAAAAATAAATTTACTATTTAAATTGATTAAAATATTGTCAATCTTTATTCTAGCAGACACGGCGACCCGTTATCCCCTCTATCTATTCCGCCCCTGATTCTTTAAACCACTCGAGTACAGCTACCTTTAGCGGTTTAGCCTCCGTGTGAGTTCTTTCCTGTTAGAAAAAGGGCATATATTAATTATTATTATATAATTCAACATATTTTTGCTTTTTGCGTTAAAATCCTGTAAATTTATTTTTATTAATCGCAGTACAGAAAATTCTAACATCAAGGTGGAGTACTACACATAATTGTTAAATTATAAGCTGAAACCTTCAATCTTAACACCTGACCAGCAATAAAAGTTTGACAAACCTGATAATTAAGTTGTCTATCTTGTACCGACGTCGAAAGAAATCCTTTGTTCTCTTCAGCTCTTCTGACAAGATAAGGAATGACATGGTCTACTGGACCAAATGGTAGGTATTTGTTAACTTGAAAACCAGCATTTCTAAGGCCCAAAGAGAGCCCATCTGCCATTCCCATCAATTGAGCAAATTGTAGCTTGGTATCACCTTTCCGGATTCCCAGCTCCTCTGCTTTTGCTGCTGCTAATTTTCCTGTTATTTAAAGAACAATTTTAAGTTACGCAAAGAAGGATATAATATATAAAATTGTACACGGTTTTGAGTGATTCCATTGCAAGAATTTTGGTTGACTAAAATTAAATTTCCTGAAACTTCTCCGATTATTTAAGGATTTCATTTTCAGCCAGTGTGTCAGTACTTAGCACTGAGCCTACCAGTGTTGCATGTAGAATATGTTTTAACAAACTATCACAATTAATATTGTAGCACATATATCTTACTGGATTTAGTATTGTGAGTGGCCAGCACAACGGCACCGGATCCATCTCTAACTTTCTCAAGTAAGAACGAGGCGCACTCATTGTAGCACCTATGCGTCTCTAGTATACTTCCATGGATTGGTGAAGGCACCCCTAAAGAAGAGGCCACTCTTGTCTCTCTTGTAATGTATGCACCTCTAACTAATTTTATTCCAGTACAAATCCCTTCATTCTCTCCACTTTTCATCATCATCTCAAGTCTCTCCTTTGCACCTCTCAAGTATGCTTGAACCGTACCATACACAACAGGTTGCTCCTTATTGAATTTCAGTTAAGGCAACCAAATAAGTGAAGTAATCTATCGCTGGTTGAACCGAAGCATATTCTGCATCTATTAGTAACATTATGTTTGATTTTGCACATTGTTTGGATAGGTCATTCAATCTTTCTTGAGCTAACTCGAAATCATGTAACTGTCGATCAGTTAGTGGCTCAGGCCTTGATGAAGTGAGATATAGAGGGCTTGAATCAGACAGAACTGGGAAACAATGAGTTTTCCAAGGAAGTTCAAATGTTGCACTTTTGTAATTCCATGTTAATCGATCGCTGATTTGCCCGAGTAAATTGATCGGACAGATTGCCGTGATCTTTATGCACATACTGGCCTGCCAAAAAAAAAAAAATTATGCTGGTTTTGTTTCTTATTCATCAGGGAAAATTTAGCCTTAGTCCTCAAATTTTTTTCTTTAAAAAAAAAAAAGAACCAAGTTGTCTCTTGAACTTTCATTTCCACTAGCTTGCTCCTTGAACATTAGAAGAAGAAAAAATAGCTTCTTAATTACTCAAAAGGGACTGAGTTTTATTTTATTTTATTTTGAAGAAAAATTAGAAGTCTAACCTTTATCTTTGAGATAAAATTGGTTCATAGCCATTCAATTGTTTTTTAAAACAAAGATGAGGGAAAGACAAACTTCATATTTAAAAATTCAATAAGGACCTCCATCCGTATTTCAGACTTGTAGAAGGGAGCTAAAAGAGTTATTTTCTTAAAAAAAAATTTACTGATGGTATCAATTTATGTAACATGTAGGCTTTAACAGATCTGGTGGGGTGGGCGTAGAACTTTGTAGAACTTTGCAGCCTACCAAGAGAAGACTGTGGGACACAATATAGGCGGCTACACCCTGGATTTTGAGTTTTAGTGGAGATTTATCGGTTCCGACCGACTTTGTCCCCTCCTGAAATTTTTTTTGCCCTCTTTTGGACGTTTAATTTGTAATTCGAGTTAAATTTAGAGTTAAAATTGAAATAAATATGTTGAATTTTGATTGGTAATTAGAATTATAAGTCAGAGAATCAGAAATTACAAGTCAAAGTATTGAAAAGTATAAGTTAAAGTATTATTTTTTATCGAGTACACAATTGGTTAATGAATTTAAACCCGATTAAGTATTTAAATCCGATTCAATATTATTTTGCCTCCCGGCAAAAATCGTGAATCCGCCCCTGATAGGCGGCAGGCTCTTGGGTGTTGCGGCATCAGAGAAATAGGAGGCATTTCTCTCGTATGGAAAAGCCGGTGCCAATTTTATTTAGGATAGCTTTCTTTAACCGAGGTTAAACCAGGTGCCCCTGGATCACTGTAATACAATCGTTAGTCGGTCTTTACCGCCAACCTTCAAAAAAAAAAAAAAAATAGGCTTTAGTATGCCACTTCAATATGAACCAAGTGCAAACAAACAAACAAATAAGTCAATATTTTGCATCGTTATTTGTGCCTTAAATTGTTAATATATCCAAACTTATAAATTTTTATTTTTAGTATGAAAAGTAATTATTAGCTTTTTAAATGATAATAAAGAAACATAAACTGAACAAAAACTTTAACTAATAAATAAAATTACAACTTATAAATTTTTTATTACTAATAACATAAATTATAAATAATTTTATCATGAACAAGAAATGTTTTTTTTTCTTTTTATAAAAACAGAATACATCTTGTAAGTAAAGAATGCGGGTCAGAGAATATGGTTATTATTTATTTTAAATTAATATAGAATCATTACTTTTAGATGATTCTGAATTTTCAAATCAAGTGATTTTCTACTTGTTTAAAAAAGTTAATAAAAATGTCTAAAAATATAAATTTTGGTGTGAAAGTATATTTTTATACGAAAATCATATTGAATAGTTCATATTGACTATTTGAACTTTAATAATATATATGTTATTATATATAGCCTCACTCCTGGATTTTTCTTATTTGTTTAAAGAAGCCTAAGTTTTTTTTCAACGTTAATATTTGTCTTAAAAAATATTAAAATGAGAGAAAATATAAATTATATATTTGTTCTCCATGTTAAGAAGATTCCTTCGAAAACACGTGTCACATTGAATCTTGGTTAAAAATGTGATAACGACGATTCTTTTCACATTGAATTCTACTTGACAATTAAAAGCCTAATCAGTCTCCAGCTATTTGTTCCATCATATATAATTTCATGGTCAGTCAATATATTTTTATCCACCAAGAACCTCGCTATATAACTTTGATAATATTTGTTTATTATATTTCATTATATTAGATAAATATCTGAGGAGTTTATATTTGGCGAACATTACCTAGCAAATTAAATGCTCTTGATTTGTCCAGCTTAATAAGATTTTGCATATGCATGGATTATGGACAATATATTGACACTGAGAAATTTTGAAATTTTTTTTTTTTTCTATTAAAATGTAAAGAAAATAAAAAAAACGGAAATAATGAAAGGCTGTTATCTTTTTAATTGACAAAATTAGCAAGAATTGATTTACAGCACTTACCGACGTAGGCGGTAGAGCAGCCGCCATATCCGCCGTCCGTTCGAATCCTTCCAGGTTCCGTCTAGCTGCATCACCATCCTCTGCATTCTCGACCGCATAATCCAATATTGACCGAAATCCGACCCGTTTCCAAATCCTCGTCACTGTCTCGCTCGCCTCCTCAGTCGTCTCTCATGTGCAAAAATGCCTATAAACTGTCGATCTCACTGCCCCAACCATGACCGCTCTGCTGATTCGGTTCTCCATCACGACTGGCGACTGTATCAGCATGGTCCCGAACTTGACCAGGGGCTCAACTGCCATGGCATAGAGGTTGAGTAAAGAGGTGACCAGAGTGCGGGTTTTCACTGAGGAGAAGAGCTTCTCGGTATTGTCGAGGTCGAGCACATCTGACGAGGGCTGTTCGGGACTGGTAGGTAGATCGGAGAGCGGTGCACTAAGGTTCAGTGGTGAAGAGGTGTGAGAGGAGAGGAATCTAACATAAAGGAGGTTGCATGATGTAAGTTGACAGGGAAATTTAAAGGTGGCGATCGCCATGTAATTGAGGAATCAATGGCAAGGAGAATATTCTGAGGCATTAATCTGTTTTTGTTTTTGGTTTTAGTTTTGATTGCGTGTTTTAAGAGGCTTGAGAATTTACACTCTGATTGAAAGGGGAGAAGAGAGGCGAGACGATTTCAATTAACAGGATTTGACAGGAAAAAATAAAGCATTCGCTGAAATCTTCGCCAAAATAGCAGAGATTTGATGAGAATTAGAATTGGTTAGAATTAGTGGAGAAAAGTATCTTATTATCCTTCTTTGCGATGGCTTCATAAGAGAAGCAATTTCGATGGAATCTCATGATAATCATTCTCCGAATCAATTAGCAATATCATCGATCGTCTTCTCGTTTCAGGTTACATTCTTTCTCTTCTGTTTCGGGATTATTTTGTATAGAGTTGTATATACTGAAATTCTAACTAGAGTTTGAGTGGCAAAATCAGTAAATTAAGATATTAATTTGGATATTTTCTAATTCTTACTAATGATTTTTTGGCAAGTGAGTAGTGCTTTTCGATCAGCAAAGTTCAATTCAAAAATAATTTATATTGAATTCTTTTCTATTGAATTGAATTGAAATCTCGCTTGATATGGTTCCAATCATATTTAAATACGGAGAAGAGGACAATGGAAAATTAATGAGATGATCGAATTTAAAAATGTATATTTTGCTCATTATTCGTGAAATTTTATGGAAACAAATCTTAATAACATATTTCAAATGCTGAAAAATTACTTTTCTTCTACCCTGAACAAATCATACACAAGATTCTTCTCTTCTATATGTTCTTGGCAGTTGTACAATATTATAACGGTGAGGAACACGAGTTATATACGGAACACCCCATCCAGAGACACGTGTATCACGCATGACAACTGGCATAATGCATTTCTGTTTCCTTTTTAGATAACCTTCAACAATTAAAATACAGAAAATTAATAAGCGTATTGCCTTTAGGTGCTATCTCCTTTTGTATTTACTCCATTCATTGAATTCATTTATTTTTAAGAGATATGAGAATTTTTTAAGAGGGGTTCAAATGTCTTCACTTTATGTGTCTCCATCATGTTTTTTTTTTTTTTTAAATTTAATAACTCAAAATTTAAAACTTAAAAGTCAAAATAAAACCATTAGATATGATCTACATCATTTTATCTATGTACGTATAAAAAATTATGACATTTCAATTTTGTTTTGATTGTCATCAAGAGCTTGTAAAAAACATACTAATGTGGATAATTTCTAGACGTTGATTTTTCAATTTATTGATTCACATAAAAAAAGTCTTCTTTGATTTAGTTCTCCAGAAAAATGAATCTTTTTTATTTATTCTCTTTTTTCATTTTTATCAATCCAATTAAATTAATAAATTAACTGCAGGATATTAGGGAGTTATTGTTAATTAATTGCTTCTTTGGTCATGGCTAAGGAGTAAACAATTCTAGATTATCTTGATTGTGGTTTTTAAGTCTTGCACAATAGAGGAGGAATATGTTTAAGAACAACTTCGCACGATTCGAGTAATATTGTTTCAATTTAATTTATTGATTAATTTTTTAACTATTCGAATTTCGAAAAATGTACTCCAACAATCTTAAGCTCAGTTATGTAATTTGGAAAGTATTTCTATCAATTAATTTAATTTTCTGATTGAAAGTTAGTTATTTTTTAATTAAATTGTAATTAGAGTAGTTAAGAAATTGCGTTATGTAGATACGGAGCGACAGAAAGTTTTATAGATATATATAGAGTGAGGCTATGGTGCTATGCATAGCACGGATGGCTAGTGTACTACGGCTCAATATGGTACTTTTTAAAATCCTAATGGTCGATCCGAACCGTTCAATATGATACATATGAATATGTGCTTGCAAACTAAATTTTATATTTTTTTAAATTTTTTTACTATTTTTTTAGATAGGTAGAAAAATTAGTGTTTTCTGAAAATTCTGGACCATCAAAATTCTACCTATCTAAAAAAATAGTAAAAAATTCGAAAAAATATAAAATTTAGTTTACTAGTACATATTCATATGGTTATCACATTGAACGGTTTGGATCGACCATTAGGATTTTAAAAAGTACCATATTGAGCCGTAGTACACTAGCCATCCGTGCTATGCATAGCACCATAGCCTCACTCATATATATATATATATAGATGAGCTATGGTGAGACGTGGAGTAAAACAAGTTTGTACTCCACGTCATATTTTCATTTTGAAAATCCAAACAACCGATCCGAACCGTTCAACATGTTCTCTATATTAAAATGTGCTTGGAAACCAAATTTTACATTTTTTGAAATTTTTTTACTATTTATTAAGCCACTTTGAAAATCGCTGATCCACTGTGAACAGTAAAAAACAGTAAAATTTTCTGGACCACCGGATCAGCGATTTTCAAAGTGGCTTAATAAATAGTAAAAAAATTCCAAAAAATATAAAATTTGGTCTCCAAGCACATTTCAATATAGAGAACATGTTGAACGGTTCGGATCAGTTGTTTGGATTTTCAAAATAGAAATATAGTGTCATGAAGTACAAACTTGTTTTACTCCACGTCTCACCATAGCTCAATTCTATATATATATGTAGGTCATAAAAATTCTAATATATTAGCTACCTTTCTTTCAAAAAGTGTTTATATGTTTTATATATTAAATATAAACACTTATATAATAAACCGCATGCAAGCTGAGATTAGATAAACATTCAAATTATATTGCATACAGTTACAAAAGTGTTTATACATATTATTTAAAATATAAATATTTTTATCATCTAATATAAACACTTTTGATGACAAATATAATCAGTTTAATTAAGATGCAGATATGGAGATGTGGTTAGAAAACCCCAAATTAATTATCTATCATACTCTAAGATGCTAATAGGAGAAAATATCTTCCTAATTCCCATCGCAAATTAATCACCTCATCTAAGTTCCTTAGTAATCAACACACAATCATCTTAACAACAGAGATTACAAACTATCACAAGTATCTCCATTCTTATATTAAGCATCTAGATATCCTGATCCGCCAACAGTTTCGATTAAAAGATGAAATTTCGAATTTAATATCAGCCCTATGATCAAATATTCAGAATTTATGCATCCTTTTAATAATTTTTTTATGTGTAAAAGTTTAACTTTATTTAGACACACACTCGCCATATGTACTCTCTACATGCAAATTATATCATCTTTTTAATTGGTCATGACTTTTCTATTTTTTAAATGTAGTTTAATTTTTCTTTGAATTGATTAATAATTGATTAGTTATGTCTTCATTTCTTTCAATTTTTTAATATCATCTAAAGAATGTTATTTGTCATTTACTATGTCATTTTTTTTAGATTTTTTATGAAAATATGTCAAAAAGATTAAAATATATATATGCCGTTTAATATGTTATTTAATGTGTCATTTAAAAATATTATTCACGTGTATAGATGTTATTTAATATGTCATTTAAGAAATATTAATTTGTTATTTAGTCTAATTTTTTATAAAAATATATTAATTTGTATGGGATTTGTTTGTTCTTTTATAATACTAGGTGCTTCATGTTGCGGTTACGCCGCAGCCATTATTTTTCTTAAACATTGGTGTACATGGATGTCAGCTTGTTGTTGCTGTTGTTGTTTTAATTGGGGAGTTTTAGTTATGTCCTTGCAGCCAGCATATGTCAATTCATGACTTGTACCACAAAAGGTGAACAACATGCATTCAAAGTTCAACAGATTAAGATTTCCATTACTTACAAATTGCATGCAATTAAAATTTAGTTTGAACGGAGATATAACAACTCGTGTGAGTTATTTGTTTTCACGCTAGTGAGCATGTTTACTGTGGTAGGATTGAAATGTAAGTGCGTTTAAAAACATAAATTATGGGGAAATTAACAAATTCGGAAACAACTTAATTTGTTTGGTTAAGTGGAGGGAAAAAATAAAGGAAGCTCATCTACTACATACTTAAACATACAAATTGTTACATACTTAATGTAATATCGTGCAGTCATATAGATTGGTAGCTAATTTTTATTCGTAAACTACTATGGAGGGCATGATGTGGCAATACACCTGAAATTAACATAAGGACGAATGCATTAGAGGAACAGAAAGAACTTAATGTAGAACTTTGAGCTTGGTGTTAGAAAAGTTGTCAAAAAAACTCACAAAAGCAAAGAGCTTTATCAAGTATGGGATTGTTATGTTCACAGTTAGCATTGGCTGCAAAAAATAACATTAATCAATCAACATTTACAATTGATAGCATAGTTCCATATACGGAAACATATCATAACTGAACTGCTGGAAGCACACCAAATCTAACCTTCATTAACTGATGGTGATACACAACACATGGGGAAAAAAAAAGGAAAAACCGAGGAAAGTATGAATTAAATGTTTTGAACTGTGTCAGGTTGATTAATAGAAAAATAAAAGAACAAAAGTAATATGTGTATATAAGTGGAACATATATACCGAACGACGGATAGGCTCATCAGCGTCAAGCATGCGTACCACTGGACATATTTTTGGTCTATTGTCGGCATATGCGTCAACACATCCCAAAGCAGTCAAAAGTTCCCTTTCAAGTGCCCTAGTAGATGGTTTCATCTCTATGATGGGGTCGACCACCTCGTCATACTGCCGACAGCACGGGACCTAGGGGAGTGAATATGGGGCCTTTTAAATTTTAATACTTAAGTAATTCAATATTCACCACTAATGAATTTAACTAACGTGTGTGAATTATTCTTGGCGGAAACAAGAATAAACATTAAATTAAGCAAGTGTACGTAAAGTAAATAGAAGAGTTAAGAGACACTTGACACGAGAGTTGTTTACGGAGTTCGGCACTAACGTCTACGTCTCCGGGGCTTCGCAACCTTCTTAATGGCGCGCTTTTCTTTACCCAATAAGAAAGGAGTATAAGGTGGAACCGGTGAGCTCTTGTAAACTCCGGGAAGTCACTCGGCCCGAGCACGGAATTGGCTCACGAGGACTAAAAGCTCAAGTGTTTGAAACAAACAATAGATCTCACACAAATCACTCTAATTCTTACACAAGATTGAGTTTGGTGGAGTATGCTTGAGATTGTTGTATAGATATTGAAATTTTGTGCACAAGCAACAATGGAGAATTCTAGATCTAAAAATAATACGAAATATTACAATTGGGAGCGACTACATTGTTACCTCAAACCTATATTTTGTTTCTATTTATAGAGAGAGAAACAAAACTTGGTAACTGGAGTCAACCGTTGCAACGGTTAGCCCCAGTTATTAGGTTTGGTTGTGCTGGAAACCCTAACGCTTGTCAAGCGTCATAACAGTTGCTACAACGGAACTCTTTAGAAGTTTTTGGGTCCGAAATTGATTTATTATGTTACAACGTTTAATTGACCGTTGTAACGAAATAAATCGATTACACTGTGTATTTGGCATATGAATTATTCCGTTGTAACGCTATGGTAACCGTTGTAACGGTTTATGTAAATTACATCAATCTAAGTCTTCTTAATCCATTCTTTGGTTTATTGCAGCACATCATTGATATGTCTAGCATTTGTGCATGCATTCTTGATATTTATTGAAACTTTATATCTTCATGAACTTGTATCATATCTCAAGACAAGAAACTGTAAAATTCAACAAATATATATTTTGCAAATCTAGTCAAACAGACAAGTAGATTATTGCACAATCCAACATTAACGATGGTCAAACCGTTATGAATACACTAATCAGAGGTCTGTTAACGGACATTTTCGATTAATCGGCCGATTATTCCCGATTATTTTGTTTATTCCCGTTTATTCCCATTTAATCGTCCATTTATTCTAATTTATTCTCATTTATTCTCGTTTATTCCAGTGAATATTTATTTTCACATTGTTTTTTTTTCCTATGACTATGTGTGATAATAAGTTTCATAAATCATGTATTGTAGTTTTATTTGTACTTGGATCGATATATATCCAATATTTTTTATATATTATTTTTCTTCTTATTTACTTTGAAATTAATTAATTATTTTTATTAATTCAGTCCACATTGTCACCATCTTATTATTCTGGTATCTTTTGTTTAGTTCAATTAAGGTTTGGTAAAGACTGGTTAAGATTAATTTCGAAAGCGATAGAATGTCGTCGTCATTCTTTCTTAAAATTTAAATAGTAGTGCAGATTTTATTAACATTTTCCTATTCACTTGAATCTCACTAAAAAATGATATTATTAGCTATATTTTAAGAGCACCTCTTCAATAAACTTTACAAGGCAAGGAAAAAAGATACCCTACCCTGTAAAAGGTTACAAAAGAAGTATCATTTTTTTTTCCTTGCCTCATCAGCGAAAATAGAAAATGAAAATAGTAAAAAAGTTTCAAAAAAAATGTAAATTTCAGCATCATTTTCTAAACAAATAGTAACTTTTTTTATTATTTTAGACAAAAGAAGTATCTTTTTGCATCATTATCAGCATAGTTTATACAAGGCAATCATTTTTTCGATATACATCCTGTTCTTTGCGGATCGGCTTAACTACTGCTACTTAATTAGTTTACGTACTGTTATATATGGCGTGGTTAAATATTGTGCGTTGAATATGCACTACATGACTACATATTCATTGGATACATGACTACATGAATACATGATCATATCATAAAACCATTCCTATTATGTAGTTTCATTGACAATTTAATTTTACTCAAATTTCTGATCATGCCATCATTTTTTGTTGTGATATTATATATTGTATTCTTTAGTAAAGAAATATCATTGTCTTGTTAAGTTGTTAATATCTCTAAAGTTAGACGTCAGATATAATATTGTTTTAACTATAAAATATTTGACCAAGAAATACCATATACTTCGAGCCAACTTTTACAAAATAAAATAATAAAATGTGGATATTAAATCAATAAAGTTTGAAATCAATTCAATTCAGTTGTAAAACAACATTTTCATCCATTGTGGATATTAATAGTTAGATGGCTTGACCTCTAACATTTACTAAAAAAAAATAACAACAACATTTATATATCTCAATAATATTAAATAAATTATATAATAACATGTAGTATTTGTTTTTCTTGGAGGTTCTTCACGGTCTCGTACAGGCATTCGTTTATGGGAGTAAATTCAATTCCCATATCCTTCAGTCTCTGGTTATTGAATCTAAATCCTGTATTCCTTGGACCCTTCTCGTCCTTGCATCTGCGTTTACACATAAAGTTCATGATCATTAAATGGTCCATTTAACTTTTAGCTCAATTATATATGCTAATTAAAGAACAGTTTTGATAAGTTCATATATAAATTACCTTATTGGAATAGGGTATTCAGGAAACAGCTCAGCAAGCATTCGACACAGCTCTCCTCTATGCAAGGTGTTATTAGCACAAATATACCTTCCTTTTGCCTCAGGTGTCTCATATACCTTCACATGCACTTTTGCCACATCCATCACATGAACATATGCTTGTGATGCATTCACATATGTCTTTGACGAGCCGTTTAGGTATTTTAATATGTGCATGGTGCTAGCATTCACGGTCGGTTGTAACAGCGGCCCGAGTACAAGCACCGGGTTTATTACCACTAGGTCTAGTCCCCTTTCTCTTGCTGCCTCCCAGGCACCTTGTTCTGCTACTGTCTTGCCATAACAATACCAATTCTGCATGGTTTTAACTAACTTGTTAGGATAAATTATATATATTTCAATGTCAATGTTAATTGTCTCACAGATTGTAGTTCCAGAGATCGAGAGTAATTAAATAGGATTCAAATTTTTTTACTAGGTACATTTGTGTTCTTGCAGTACTCAAGGTCGCTCCAGCATGTATCGTCAATTAGAGAACCGGGGTTGTAATGAGGGTTCATGTAGACAGAGCCTATAGAGGAGGTGAATAGGACACGTCGGACCCCTACATCAGCCGCCGCGTTAATCACGTTCCTTGTTCCCTTCACTGCCGGTTCAATCATTTGTTCCTGATTATTACATTTGGAATTTAAACGTTAAAGAATGTTATAAATTGGTTAAGCACACCTGCACATGAGAGGCCTACTAAATGATCCCTACTCAGATATATTGTAGTACGAACAGTGACCCAGAGTGTGTGTGTGTGTGGGAGGGGGGGGGGGGAGGGGTTGTAGAAGGCAATCCTCCATAATGGAAATGAAACTTAAAATACAAGTTAAAAATTAATTTATTGACTGAGGAAACAATATTCCTCTTAAGAAAAGAGGCCAAGTGTAATGGCATAGATGGATGGAAACCTAATACAGTAATTAATGCATAAATAATTAACTTTCTGCTTTACATACAGGATCATCAGTGACAGGAGAAGCAGTGTGGAACACTCCTTCACACCCGGCAAATGCCGCCCTGAGACTTTCAGTGTCTAACAAATCTGCTCGCAAGAGCTTAAGCCGGTCCTTTGCTCCTTCAAGCGACCACAAGTGTGCATTCTTCAGATCACCTACCATGTTCATAAAATTTATCCTTCCTTAACAAAAATGGTCTCTAATTTAGACACAAAAGGTTTTGATACGTAAAAGCAAATGCACACCTGGATTACGCACGGTGCCTCGAACAGTGTAGCCTTTCTCGAGGAGGAGTTTTACAAGCCAAGATGCCATGAATCCACCAGCTCCAGTGACACACACAGTGTGGCTGGGAATGGCCTTTGTCTTTAATGTCATATCTTTTGAAGTTTGTTAATTACTTTGTGTGGAGAGGATGGCAATTAGAAAGAGAGCTAGAGAGAGATGATGCAAAATTTGTTGAGGATGGCTGGAAATGAGAAGTTGCTTGAGACATAAGGACTGCTATATGCATGCCTATTTATAACCGCGAATGTGTTATCCTCTCCATTTGATCCTGAAAGTGGATACGTACCGTTGCTTTTTTAAAACTCTATCAAGCATAACCGATTTATATGCAAAATAATTATGTATTGAGTATTTTAATATTACATCCAATTAAACATGATTAATATAGTTAAAACTATTTTGGACATTAATGTAAAATATGGAATGTGAACATTAATCTATCAAACTTAAAGAATATAATATTCACATTAATTATTGATCGATATATAGATAGGCTGAATTGAATAATTATCAAATAAGATAATTAATGATTTTTTCGATTTATTGAAGGATTTAATCTCGAATACAAAGCAGACTGAACCAAGACAACCTACTCAAGACTCCACAAGGGGCAACCAAATTTAGTTGTTGAGAAGAGGTCTGTTCTAACATGTCAATGTCATTATAGTTGTTGGCTATATTACCATTGACCAAGAGCCAAACAAACGAAAAATTGATTCCAGTTGTATATTCTTGTAAGCCACACCTCAGTCAAGAATATGACTAATTGACTCGGTAAGAAAGCTTAATTAATTAATTATAAGTATATATAGGATCATTTCAAACAGGGACGGAACATAGTGGTGGGGAAAGGGTGCTAAGCACCCCCTATAGTTTGAAAATTTGTAGTTTGGTCCATTAAATTTTGTAACTTTTATATGGATTAATATCTTTTAGTCTCCTTTATAAAATAAAATTACACTATATTTGATTCTTCAGCCTCCCAATCTCTATTTTCTAGTTCTGCCCCTGATTTCAAAAATGCAAGAATAAGACCAATAGAAGTCGAAGACGTGTTGATCAGGACTGATTCACATTCCTAAATTCGTACACCAATGGAATCGCGCTACACCAATGTACGTATAATATTCAAATTGCATCAAGCACGTGTTATGCCTCAATTTGGAAGACGAACCCGCACTATATATACCCAAGTACCTTCTTTTTATTTATAAGAAAAAAAAAACAGATTAGTGAAAATTAAGACGCCCATATAAGTTGAAACCCAAACAAATTAAAGTAGGGCAATTCCATATCCAGAATCAAATACCATCGCACGGGTGCAATGAACTCAGATCAGGCAATTAATATAACACAGCTTTTATTAATTTGTATCAAATAAAAAAAACCTTTTGTTTTCTTCTTCCTCGTTTCTTCTTCTTCTTCTTATTTTTTTATTAACTCCGTACGTTGTATGTAGCTGAGAATAAAGTGCCTTCCCATCTACCAAAAGATGTTACGCCACGGCATTAGGGATGAAAACGGTATGATAATATCCGATCCGTATTCAAAAAATTAGATGTTGATATCCGATATCCGAATATTTGTATGGATATGGATACTGATATAGTTTTACGTTTTAATTATCCGTATCCGAATAGTAGATATATATCATATATTTTAATATATATTATAAAAAAAATATTGTTATTTACCATTAAATTAGATAAATATTATGAACTTTGGTATTTTTAAATATTATTTTAATAAATATCCGATCCAATTTGTATCTGTATCTGTATTCGGCTAATATCCGATCCGTATCCGTATCCAAAAAATTAAAAAGAAATATGAATATAGTTTTACCTCTATCCGCTCCATATTCGCTTCGTTTTCACCCCCTAAACAGGATGCTTTTAATTTGTGAAGTCATATTTAAATTTTGCCTATACAGCGCTTTTTGTGTCTTTTATTTATCTGATTTCAGGTAGTATTTCACAAGTTTTATGTTTGAACAAAGGATATAATTTTTTTTAGCAAGGACTCGGAGTTAAGCTACCGAATCATTAATATTCACAAATAATTCTCAATTCGAATTCCGAACATGTGATCTTCCACACGGAAAATATTATCTTTAGCCATTAGATCAAATGTTGGTTTTTTTAAAAATATATTTGTTGAATTTCAAAATATATATATATATAGAGAGAGAGAGAGAGAGAGATAGACTATGGTGAGTTGTGAAGTAAAACGTTGTTTTACTTCACGCCATATTTCCATTTTGAAAATCCAAACAACCGATCCGAACCGCTCAACATGTTCTCTATATTGAAATGTGCTTGGAGACTAAATTTTACATTTTTTGGAATTTTTTTACTATTTATTAAGCCACTTTGAAATTGCTGATCCACTGTGAACAGTAAAAAACAGTAAAAATTTCTGGACCACCGGATCAGCGATTTTCAAAGTGGCTTAATAAATAGTAAAAAAATTCCAAAAAATGTAAAATTTAGTTTCCAAGCACATTTCAATATAGAGAACATGTTGAGCGGTTCGGATCGGTTGTTTAGATTTTCAAAATGAAAATATGAGCGTGAAGTAAAAATGACCTCTTACTTCACAACTCACCATAGCCCAGCTCTATATGTATATATATATAGAGATAGGCTATGGTGAGTTGCGAAGTAAAACATCGTTTTACTTCACGCCATATCTTCATTTTGAAAATGCAAACACCCGATCCGAACCGTTCAACTTTTTCTAAATATTGAAATGTGCTTGGAAACTAAATTTTACATTTTTTGGAATTTTTTTACTATTTATTAAGCCACTTTGAAATCGCTGATCCACTGTGAACAGTAAAAAAACAGTAAAATTTTCTGGATCACCGGATCAGCGATTTTCAAAGTGGCTTAATAAATAGTAAAAAAATTCCAAAAAATGTAAAATTTAGTCTCCAAGCACATTTCAATATTTAGAACATGTTGAACGGTTCGGATCGGTTGTTTGGATTTTCAAAATGAAAATATGAGCGTGAAGTAAAAATGACCTCTTACTTCACAACTCACCATAGCCCAGCTCTATATGTATATATATATATATATGAGGAGGGTTCAAATGCCTCTATTTTTTGTGCCTCCACCATACCTTCATTTCTAAAAACTTTAATAATTCAAAATTTAAAACTTAAAAGTCAAAATAAAACCGTTGGATATGATCTACATCATTTTATCTATGCACGTGTAAAAAAATATGGCATTTCAATTTTGTTTTGGTTGTCATCAAGAGCTTGTAAAAAACACACTAATTTGGATAATTTCTAGACGTTGATTTTTCAACTTATTGATTCCCATAAAAACAAAATCGAAACGTGATAATTTTTTATGAGCACATAGAGAAAATAAAATAGATCATATCTAACAGTTTTATTTTGACTTTTTAAGTTTTAAATTTTAAATTATAAAAGTTTTTAAAAATAGAGGCATGGTGGAGGCACAAAAAATGGAGGCATTTGAACCCTCCTCTCTCTCTCTCTCTATATATATAATTGTTATTTTATTAGATTTTAGAAAATGGAGCATTGATCCCGAAATTGTATTGCTAATTTTAGTGCAAATTTCATGTGCATTTTAAAATATGCCAATTGATTATGTTTTATTCTCAAATATATGCTATTGAATCCTTGCTTTTACAAAGCTTATTTCAGTTCTCACATAATGCATGGTATTATTCTTGCTTTTCATTTGATGGTATGTATACAAAAACTACATTAGGGAAACTGTATTACTTTTTCAGATAACAAATGTCTAGCAAAGATGAATTCCCAAAATGCCCTCAATATTATTTTCCCTAATCAACATAATCAACCTAAGCAAATTAATTATCAAACTCGTCATCGGTAACATTTGAAGTCCCATTGTTATTCAAAATAAGAACCATTAATTATTCCTTGATCATGAGCTGATTTTTCTCTACTAAGGTCGGCTTATGATGGAATTCATATCATCTAAGGTGAGTAGGTGACAGAATCTTCCTGTTTAGATCCGGACCGTCCGATCAGAATTCGCAATATTAAAGAGGCTATGTGCATTCCATCTTAGGCCGGTTTGGCCCGAAATTTGATCAGACGGTCTGGATCTAACGAGAAATATTTTGTTACCTCAGAGCAGGGGCGGAGCTAAGAAGTATGAATGGGGGGTCAATTGACCTCCATATTTTTCAAATTTTTTTATATTCATGTATGATTTTATATATAATTTAGAGTAAAATGTCACACTATGTAAAATTGACTCATATTTTCTACAAAAAAAATTGTATATGATTGACCCCCATATGTGTTTTACTCCATAATTCGAATATCTGACTCCGCCCCTGCCTCAGAGGATAGATTCCATCTCTTTTTTTTATGAAATGGATAGATTCCATCTCATGCACCATATACCACCTTGATATTCTCCGAGCAGAACAAAATCATATAAAAAGTTGAAGCAAGCAGAAGCAGGGCAATATTGACTATTGGAATTAGATTCAACTATTATTAACTATGATAGCACCATGGAATTATATTCTACTTCCTGCATACACTGACTGATATAATTGAGTTAGGTGAGTGACATAAAAATATTACAAAGAATGGATTGAATGCTAGAAAATTACCTTAACCCTGTCAAAGATCAAATATAAAACAAGATCAGTCAAATTTGAGAAACTTTTCAAAATAAAATGCACATTCCTAAATAATTAAAAAAAAAAAAAAAAAAAAAGCAGTTGCAAGACGCAGTCTTGCAGAAGACAAAAACTGGGTTTAATTGGATTCTGGATTTTGGATGACAATCTGAAAATGAGGATCCAGTAAGAAGTCCCTTCGATAAGGAATGAGATATGCTGCTTTTCTGATTCCAACCATTGAAAATCGTTAAGATTTGTGTATGAAAAAGTTGTTTTATCGAGATAAGTGAATAAAAAATTTTGAATAGTTGAAATTGAAAAAGCAGAATTCTGTTTTTCTATAAGAAAAGCAGGGATCCCTTCGATAATCAGTTCATCAGAAATTTGAATCAATCAACGGTTACCCAGCCCATCAAATCAATTTTTGATTCCAGCGTATTTCGGCCCAAAACGTGGCCAGTCTGTTTGGAAAAAAAAAAAAAGATCTTGTGGACTGCCGAATAGATTTTGCAAACCATGCCTAGCAAGTAGCAACAATGGACTATGTTTCGTAATTGGTACTCTCTCTCATTTCTTTTTTTTAGTCTGGGAACCATGGATTCAAATTTAGTTTGATGTGTGATGCGTGCAGTGTGAAATTTAGTGGTAAAATTTGAAAGAAGACGCATGTAACTCGTGAAGATTAAAAAAAAAATTGCTATGAACATTCAACAGCCATAGACCGCACAGCAAACCTATCGCGCAGTCGAGGATGGTTTCTCTACATCCACTGTACTCTTTCTTTATTTTTTATTTTTTTTTATCTAATTTGGTCACTTTGATTTTTTTTTTTTTTTTGACCGAAACATCCATGCATAAGAATTGCCTTTTAATTTATCAGTTTCTTAGTACATGTAAATGACAAGGGTCGCTGACTTGTGTAAATGACCAATATTATGTGTGAAGTGCTTAATCTCGCTAGTTTTATGAAATGAACTGAAATGAACAGAACTGAACTGAAATGAAATGAAATCACATCTCATAATTTAACGGTATTTTTTTTTTTTTAAGTTGCCCACCTTGGCGGATGTAAAAGTTAGCCGACGCTATTAAGCACTTTTATCTTTAGTAGAAAAAATTAGAATTTGTGAGTATCCGCGAGCGAAAAAATACTTAACAGCGTCGATATTCTCGCGGATACTCCGTTAATAATAGTGGCACTCTCAGAATAGTAAATTAGTATACCGCAGTTACCTGAGGTGTAATTAGTAAATCTGAACCGTTCTTTTAACCTGACACGAATCTCAAAACAGACCCCCTATAGTTTATGTAGGCACCGGATTGAGTTTGACATGGCTGGAATTAATCTGGATCGTCCATCTATATAAATTGCACCTCAGGTGCCTGGGGGATACGGACTCCAAAATAGTTATTTATGTCGGCTTACTCTCAGCAATAGTCATTTTTTTATCCTCACGGATACTTACAAATTCTTATATCGCTACATTTTGGTAGCGGGCAAATACAATATCGATAGCAGCAAATTCTTTTGAAGGAGACATATATCTTCATTTGTTTTGAACATAGAAGTAATTTCGAAGACAATTCAAATGGCAGAACATTTTCAAAGACAATTCAAAATGGCAGAACTTCTGAACTGTTGAGTCTGTAAAGTATATATGAATTGGATTTTGTGATATCTTTTTTCACTATTTGTTTAAATTGAATCGCTACTATTGCCATGACTTCTCACTAGTTCATCTCTTGACCTATCATTAATTATCTTGTTTGCTTGTTTGGTCTCAATCCTCTTGAATTACTGAATAGGAGAACTTTGGATTTGCTGTCAAGAAGTTGAATGAATATATTTTAAATAAGAGTTAGAAACAAATTAGTTTATTACGGTATTTTTTTTCCAATAAAACTGATTTCCGATTTGTTTTGATAAAATTATTTTTACTATCATGTGTTTGACCCCTAAAAAATATGGTGATGATGATGATTAAATTTTCAAATTTGTCACAAGAGGAGCTTAAGGTCAAACATACTTCAATCCTTGGAATTTACCATAGAATTCCTTGAATTTCAAACAAATGTCAATTTCATGAAAATTTTCAAATTAATTTCATAAAGAATCCAAACCAATTCAAATTCAAGAGATTTACCAAATTAATCTCATCAAATTTTCCAAAATCAAGTTTTCTTCAATTTATCAAATTAATTCCAAGTGAATTGATAAATGAAGTGTATTAAAAGCCTCAATTTCATGACAAATATTAACTCAACATATTATTTTATAAAACAAAATCCATGAAAAAAAAATGCGCGCGTCATTTAGATGACATGACACATTTCAGAGGAAAGAAAATAATTTGCAGTAAACAGCCACAAAACAGAAAAAGCAAAAAAGTAGCGAAGAATACGCCGACTGTGGACCGCGCGTGGACCAGCGCCTAGCATCCTCTTCTGTAGACCCCGACAAGACCGGTCGGTCCCTTTTTCTTTCATTTTCGCAGGTTTTCTTTTGTTTTTTTTTTTGTTCGATTTTTTTTTTCCGCAGGTTTTCGCTGAACGATAAAAAATTAAAAACTGAACAGAGACCAGAAAACCCTAGCCGACATTTTTATTAATACCCAAAGTTTAATACAAATTATTAATTATACCCAGAAGTCAACTCAATATTGATATATACCCAAGCCGGCCATTTGCTGGCCGGCTATGTTCCTTCCCTAAGCCGGCCAGAAAATGGCCGGCTATGTACCTTTTTTTTTTTTTTTTTTTTTTTTTTTTTTTTTTTTTTTTTTTTTTTAGAGAGAGAGACACTATGATGATCAAAATATTAAAATCTAACTCTGAAAATTTTAAATTTTTGTTTAAATTATTTTTTATATTACTTCTTTGAGGAGGGATCAAATTACAATAATTTTTTTTTTTTTTCAAAGTCCAAATCGTCGATCCAAACCGTTCAACATGATTTCCACAATAAATTGTGCCTGCAGATCAAATTTTACATTTTTTTGAATTTTTTTACTATTTATTAAGTATTTTACAAAAAATAGTCATATTCAGACCATTGAATTTTGTACCCATCTTAATAAATAGTAAAAAAATTCAAAAAAATGTAAAATTTGATCTGCAAGCACATTTTATTTAGATAATCATGTTGAACGGTTTGGATCGACGATTTGGACTTTGAAAATGAAAAAAATAATTGTTGTAACTTGATCCCTCCTCTACTTCTTTTGATGTATAATTAACATATTTATACTAAAATACGCTAGAATACTTGAAATTATGTTGAATTACACTATATTACAATAAATTATGTTCAATTATACTAAATTACGTTAAATTACAATAACTTCGCTAATTATGCTGAAATACAGTAAAAAAACACTAAACTACACAAAATTACGCTATAGTAGACTGATTTTGCTCATCTTTCATGAATCATAAAAAATAGTAAAAAAATTCCAAAAATAGTAAAAATTGGTAATCTGCAAGTTCATTATGTAACTAATTTACTGAGCTACTTGGATTGAATGATAGAAATGAAAATCTTAATCGGAAACTTCAACTCAAGTTTTGAGGCTCTTCCCTTTGTTTTCTGGCGATTCTGAATTTTGAAATCCATCATAGATGGTTCAGACGCATGCGCATTTTCGCAAGCTTTCCGAAAAGTGCTCATTTGCTGAAATCGGACACTCGAGCACCGTTTTATGACCGTTTGAAGTTTCATCGTTGTTTTTCTCCTTTTCAGTGAAGATATCGTCTCTATTCATATCATATTTAGCGTAATTTACCGTATTTTAACGTAATTTAATGTAATTTAACGTAATTTAACATAATTTAGTGTTATTCAACATAATTTCAATTAATCTATCGTATTTTAGTATAAATATGCTAATTATACATCAAAGAAGTAATATAACAAATAATTTAAACAAAAATTTATCGTATTTCAGAGTTAGATTTCAATATTTTGATCTTCATAGTCTCTCTCTCTAAAAAAAAAAAAAAAAAAAAAAAAAAAAAGTACATAGCCGGCTATTTTCTGGCCGGCTTAGGGAAGGAACATAGCCGGCCAGAAAATGGCCGGCTTGGGTATATATCGATATTGAGTTGACTTCTGGGTATAATTAATAATTTGTATTAAACTTTGGATATTAATAAAAATGTCGGAAACCCTAGCCTCCTCTGAACTTTTTTCCCAGACCGCCTCCTCTTTTAAAAAAATCCCATTCTTCTCGGGTCCGTTTCTACTTTCTTCTCAGTTGACGGTGCTGTCACTACTCTCTCTCTGTCTCTCAAACCCTTCCCCATTTAAACACCTTGTTGACACTGCGATTTCAACTAAATTTAAAAAATCTTTTTGTTTTTAATTGTTGCTCTCTTGTTATTCGTTCTTTTTTCTGTAATTGTTTGAGGGTATGTGTAATTCTTTGATTTGGGAATGAAAATTGCCATTTTGGGAAAATAACTCTGGATTGCCAGTAGAGGACTATAGATCTGTACCTCTCAGTTTTAGTCTTGAATGCTGAAGTTAAATCGATACCAAATTTCGTGTTTAAGTTTGTATACTCAATTCGGAGATGAGGATCCTACTTTATCCGCGCTTCTGAGTTCATCAGTGAAGAATGGATAATTATGGTTGAATTTCTTGATCTGATCTGCAATTTGAGAATTATTCTTCTTTTCGTTAGAAAATATTTTGGCTGTGAGGATTCAATCGTAGCTTAATATGTCAGTTCTGCTTCAGATAATGCGTGATTGATAAAGCTATATTATATCTGAGTCCATTGTTATTTTGATTTTGTACAAATTGAAAATTGAATTCAGTGAGGACTAGTCTGCAAAATGGATGCACTGTGAATCCAGGACCCTGTACAAGGGAGAACCTCCTGTGTGAAGCAGTGATAAAATGACAATAGAAACAGATACTTCTGAGGCATTCAAATTTTCAATTTTGATTTTGATTTTACTTGTAAAATGCTTTTTATCTAATTTTTTACTTTGGGTCTGAGTTTAACTATCCTCTAGCTTACTCAATATGGGTTAAGAGGCTGAAAAACTCAGAAATTTAGTGTTGTCATCAGCTTCGGCTATTGATTCTTGTGAGCTGGGAGTTAAATAACAGCACTAAATTATGATTAATCATCCTTTGAATTGAAGATGTTGGCTTGTTGATTTTATATTGTAGAAACCATTAAATTCTTCATTAAGTGTAATGGAAAATATTGTCCATTGTAATATTGTAATTAAATGATATTTTATTTCTGTTGGTGTGTGGTTTGTTCCGTATTTTTTTGTGATGTAGGTATTGAATTGTGTTAATTTTGTTGCGTTTATGTTTTTCAAATGCCATGTTGTTTTAATGGGAGATGAATATTCTGTGTTGCTGAATTTATGAAACTAATTAGCAATTATATTGGACAAATAACCAAAGCGAATCTTCTTACAAATAATTACTAGCTCTTTGAATTTGACGATGTCAATTCTTAAATTTCAGCTTATTCAATTCCCTGTTAAGACATTTTGTAATGCAAGGATTTGATCAGAAGCATCGAAGATGAATAAATGGGTTCTTCATTAGATTGGTTCATTAGAAAAGAAAAGAGAAATAATCTTCTATTTTCACTGAATTTACATCAATTATCATCAAATTCAAATTTGTAGAGTTATTGGTTTACATATGCAAAATAGCATTAGATTGAACTATAAGCATGCTGAAGAAATCATAAGCATCAAAGAAGCTTCAGAATACCTCATGAGATGTATAGGGACTAGGGAGCGCTTGATTTCAGATCTTGTGCTTTTATTTATCTGATTTTAGGCAATATTTGACAGGTTGAACATTATGTTTGCAACAAAGATAAAATTGCTATTGTAGACTTTTAGAAAATAGAGCCTTAATTTTAAAATTGTATTGCTAGTTCAAGTACAATTTTTTATATCTGCCAAGTCCAAAAACAACCTTAATTTTAAGATTTTCGGGCATTGATATGGACACAACAGAAATTGTCATTGACACAATGTACATATAATTTTTATATTTTTATGGACAACTTTGCCCCTTTTAAGTGTTCCCTCTAGTAACATTTTTTTGTTTTTTTAGTAAAGATTGGATGTCAAATCACTCAACTATTTAATACTCTTGTTATTATAACAAAAGATTTCTCCCATCCGGATTTCGAACCCATGATTTCTCACATAGAAGTCATGTGCCTTTGCCACTAGACCAAAGACTAGGTTTTTAAGTAACATTTTTTGTTTTTATACAGTTTTCATAATATCTTCTGAATTATTTGTTCCTTAATAGATAAATCTTCTTCTGAATTATTTTCTTTTTTAAAGTTTGATGGGATTCTACAAAAAAAGCATCCGTTATTTCGCTAGAGTAAGATTCTTTAACTATTTCTCCGCTTTTTTTTTTCCATTAATTTCATAGTTATGTATGTATGTATTTAAGAGTAGAATGATTATTATTGTGGTAGTACAAGCTTGTAAATGATTATGGGCCATGGCACATATCATTTTTCTCCATTGGCTTTCTTAAATTTGGGCGCTAAAACTCGTTTGGATCATTTATCGCCTATCATGAATCAAATAAAATACTCCTAAGCGCCATTCCTACAATAATTTAAATTTGTTTAAAATTCTTATCGCAAACATGTTTCTTCTAACTAATCCATCTCAAAATAAAAGAAAACATAACAGTCATATACGTAGTAAAATAAATGATAGCTGTTAAACAAACAATAACAAAATTACAATTATTTAAACTATTATGAGGGGAAGAGATCGATTTGAACATACTCGCGAGTGTCGTGTGGAGAATGCAAGAAGAATAGCGAGATAAAGCAGCATGAAAAAAATGCCAACTCCGCTGATTATGAGAATCACCGTGTTGTGAGGTTGAACGTTCGGTCTCCAGTGCAGATACAAATGGAGAGGTCCATTGCTGTCTCATTAAGCCCGTATACCAGCCACATCATGCAATTCATCAGAATTGCCAGATATGGCCATACTGAAAAATTCTTCTACACGGTCCTCCTTTTGAGTATCTTCCAAAACATGCCACTGTTTAAATATTCAATATTTACAAATTACATGCAATCAATCAGTTTGAATCTTACAATTAACCAACTGTAAATAAGTAAAGATTGATTAAAACAAAAATTAGAACACTTACTATGGAGCAAGGTACAAGGCAAAAGTGAGTACATCTCCTGCAAAAAAAAAACATGATGAAAAGAACAAGATTATTCTTTCATACCGACAAGATGGTTTGAGAAAGATATCAATAAATAACTTAAAGAGCACGTGAATAAGCACGACACTGGATAAGCGATTCACAGCACGTAACTGTTACACGTGCCGCGCAGCCGTGATGTATCCGGTGACGGCGTGATTTTTTGGCATCCTACATAAAAATACAAGTAATAACATCAATTACGGATTATTGTATTTTTTTTTTAGATTATTGTAGAAACTATTTTTGGTTCAGGCCTCAGTTATATAATTTTTATAAAACAAATCATCAGAAAGAATCAGCGGACCGGAAAGAACATGCTTTTTGTTATTTTTATTCATGTATTATGATACATAAGTTTGTATTTTTAATATACAAAAAATCACTAAATATTAAGTTTTGGCATTATTGTTATTATCAAATTAAATATCTTTAAATAACATGTAATCATAGATCGTGATGGAGCGTGAAAGCTATATATCTAATATGCAAGTTTTTGCGACATATACATATATCATAGACAAATGTAGTTTCTTTCATAATTTGAAAGAATGTTTATTGTATTGAGCTTACAATTGAACAACGGGCTCTCTACGGATTATTTATTTATTATTATAGTACGGACTAACTGATCGAGGTGGCCCAACTCGTCTTAAGTGCTTCAACAGATTTGAAAAAAAAAAAAAAGAACATAGCAAACATGTTAGAGCTGATTTAAACGAATCATGATTTGACCTGATCCATTTCACAGCAGATCGAATAATGTAGGACTTGTATCCGGCCCACCAAGCCATCAAGTAACACAATATTTCTGTTTAGATCTGGACCGTTCAATCAGAATCTAAATCAATCTAGAACGAGATGAAATGCAGAGGACCTTTAAAATATTTGTGCAGATTATTGTTCAGATCTAAACAGAAATATTATGTTACCTTAGGTGATACGAAACCAAGCCTTGGGATTGGATTGGAATCATTGGATAACATTGTGGAGCAGAATTCAGTTAGATCTAGTGGAATACAGGTTCGAGCTGGGCTCTAGCTCAGCTTGTTAATTCTGGACTGAGCTACTGTCGAGCGAGCTAGACCTAGGGCATTCGAGTTGAAACTTCAGCTTGAAATCGTGACAAGTCAGCCCGAGCTGAACCGAGCTAGCTCACGAGCTCATGCATATAATGACCTTTTACAAAAATTCACAAAATTAGAATTTTTGTATTAAATTGATCATTTTCAGTAGATTTATAAAATAATGGTTGTTCAGTAGCTTAATTTAATGCTTTCTTCGAGTAGTTGTGTTCACAAAAATATAATACAAAAAAAAAGATTAACTATTTTTAAATTAGTGCATCACAAAAAAAAAATAGATTCTTCCAATGTGGGATTTAATAATACTTGTTATTCTCATATTACATTTTTTTTTTGAAGGAAATATGAGTCTAGCCCGAATTGATTCATTGAAGTTTTGAGTTACATTGGAGAGGTAACTCCTGGATAAGAAAATTACAATGTGCTCAAAATAATTGAGCTAAAGAAATGAAAATAAAAGGAAATAAAGAAAAAAATTTAAAAGACAGTAAAGAAACAGTAAAAGTAAAAAATTGGAACCACTGTATCTGAACAGTAATCGTATGTTTCATCCATTTTGCTGTGAAATGAAGCTGCGTGAACACCTCTTGTGCCAGTTCTGTTGTCTCTTTGTTCACTTCTCGGAATGTCCTTGCGCATCTTTCTCTCCAAATAACGAACCTGAGCAATTAGTATGACAGATTTGTACTCCTTTGTGGCTCTTGTACAAAGGATGGAGGCTGATCTTGATGCCAATGCAGATGCTGGGTGCACCTGCCATCAATTCTGGTTTTTCCACTTGGAGAGTATTGTATAGTGCAAGGGAGTAGGGGCATACATTAAACAAGTGGTGAATTGTTTCTAGACTCGATTTGCATAACACGCATCTGTTTGTGATTGGTAGTCCCCGTTTCTTTAGATTGTCAATTGTCAGCAGTCGGTTGCGTGACATGAGCCAGCCAAAGACCTTCATCCTTGGTGTCACCTTCAAAACTCAGACTATGCACATTGTTCTGTATTCTAGGTCCATCTTTCAACATCATGTATGCACTGCTTACTGTGAAATTTCCATTACTCGTTCCTTTCCAACTGATGTCGTCTAGCACCTCTGGATACAAGGAGATCGCTTGTAGCATCTGTGATAGAGTTTGCATTTCAGAGAGTGCTTGTGTTGATAGGATTTCTCTGACCAGTGCACGAATCGGGGCTGCTGCTGCAGCTTCCTTTAGTGCAAATATAGGTTTGAGAGATCATATCTGAGCAGGCCATTTCCCCAATTATTGTTCCATAACAGTATGTGCTGTCCATTTCCTGGTATGTGTAGAAAGAAAGTCTGACAGAACTGGATTGCTGACTTGAGTGCCGATGTAAACAGGGGCGAGTCTGGTAGTATACCAGTTGAGTCCAAAGTCTGTTGCAGCAATGGTTTCCACAAGGATGGTTGAGTCCGAAGTCTATTGCATTTTGTAAAGTGCGAACTCCTCATTTTTATCCCTCATTTCTCAATTCAGTTTACTTGTTTAACATTTTATTGCAAATAATTGTGCTACTGACCATAACAATTGCATGTCCATGAAGTCAAAGTCGACCAGCTTGCGAGAGTGTACCTAAGACTATTAAGGTTACACCCATAGTTACGTACTCTTCTCAGGAAAAAACCTTAGATACCGTCATATCAAGCTCCCTGACTACTCGTACCAGTATGGGTTATACGAATTGATCACACAAAACCTGAATCAGTTAACATAGATTACCCTACTGGAGCATCAACAAAATGTTGCAAACTCCTGCTGGAGTCCATGCCATAATCACTACTTGTATCTTGGTCGCCTAATTCGCATGAATTAAGCATACGACCAGCTTAGCTCAGCAATCAATTATTCTTTGCAATTTAGAGTTGCACTTAAGCATTAAAGTGTCTCCAAAGGTGCAAGTCCAAAGATTTAACATGCATATACATTCTTAAAGTAGAAGAATCAGAAGCATACGAATTACTAAAATTTTCGCTTTCGTTCAAAAAACTATGCAAAATATACATCTTACAAAATATAAACTACATCATCCAAGTCAACATTATGCTACATAAACAGATTCAATAATATCGCCTTTCTGCTAACTATGTAAACCAACTTGATAAATATCAAAACACAATTGAAAACAAAAGAAAAAGAATAGTGTTTATCATCTATACTATTCGTG
>CM022087.1:15241286-15243786 GCA_011114355.1 Carex littledalei
GATTTGAAAAAAATTGAAATTTGAAAAAAATTTGAAATTTGAAAAAAATTTGAATTTTGAAAAAAATTTGAAATTTGAAAAAAATTTGAATTTTGAAAAAAATTTGAATTTTGAAAAAAATTTGAAATTTGAAAAAAATTTGAATTTTGAAAAAAATTTGAAATTTGAAAAAAATTTGAAATTTGAAAAAAATTTGAATTTTGAAAAAAATTTGAACGTAAAATCGGTGGATCGGGGCAACTTGCGTTGAAAACGGGTGAAATCACGTAAAAAAGCGGTGGAACACCAATGTTTTGACATGGGGGATTTTCAGGGGGTGGTAACCCTGGGCATGGCTAGAGCCAAAAAATGCATATTCCCTATTAGGGGGGCAAGATTTTCAAAAGGGGTGCCCCCTCATGTACACGCCGGTGGTGTACATGCCCCCGTCGGTGCTGTCCGTCGGTGCTGCTGGCGCTCTGCGTCGGTGCTGCTGGCGCCCAGCGTCGGTGTTCCCATGTACATGCCCAAGGGTGTACATGCCCCGTCGGTGCCCCGTAAGTGTTCCCATGTACATGCCCAAGGGTGTACATGCCCCGTCGGTGCCCCGTCGGTGCCCCGTCGGTGCCCCGTCGGTGCCCCGTCGGTGCTGCGGGCGCTTTGCGTCGGTGCCTTGAAAAAAAAATTGAAAAGGGGGTGGCCACCATGTACATGCCCCCGTCGGTGCCTTCCGTCGGTGCCTTCCGTCGGTGCCTTCCGTCGGGGTACATGCCCCCGTCGGTGCTGTCCGTCGGTGCTGCTGGCGCTCTGCGTCGGTGCTGCGGGCGCCCAGCGTCGGTGTTCCCATGTACATGCCCCCGTCGGTGCTTCCGTCGGTGCAGCTGGCGCCCAGCGTCGGTGCTTCCGTCGGTGCTGCGGGCGATTTGAAAAAAATTTGAAATTTGAAATTTGAAAAAAATTTGAATTTTGAAAAAAATTTGAACGTAAAATCGGTGGATCGGGGCAACTTGCGTTGAAAACGGGTGAAATCACGTAAAAAAGCGGCGGAACACCAATTTTTTGACATGGGGGATTTTCAGGGGGTGGTAACCCTGGGCATGGCTAGAGCCAAAAATGCATATTCCCTATTAGGGGGGCAAGATTTTCAAAAGGGGTGCCCCCTCATGTACACGCCGGTGGTGTACATGCCCCCGTCGGTGCTGTCCGTCGGTGCTGCTGGCGCTCTGCGTCGGTGCTGCTGGCGCCCAGCGTCGGTGCTGCTGGCGCCCAGCGTCGGTGCTGCTGGCGCCCAGCGTCGGTGCTGATGGCGCCCAGCGTCGGTGTTCCCATGTACATGCCCAAGGGTGTACAAGCCCCGTCGGTGCTGCGGGCGCTTTGCGTCGGTGCCTTGAAAAAAAAATTGAAAAGGGGGTGGCCACCATGTACATGCCCAAGGGTGTACATGCCCCCGTCGGTGCCTTTCGTCGGTGCCTTCCGTCGGTGCCTTCCGTCGGGGTACATGCCCCCGTCGGTGCTGTCCGTCGGTGCTGCTGGCGCTCTGCGTCGGTGCTGCTGGCGCTCAGCGTCGGTGTTCCCATGTACATGCCCCCGTCGGTGCTTCCGTCGGTGCAGCTGGCGCCCAGCGTCGGTGCTTCCGTCGGTGCTGCGGGCGATTTGAAAAAAATTTGAAATTTGAAAAAAATTTGAATTTTGAAAAAAATTTGAAATTTGAAAAAAATTTGAATTTTGAAAAAAATTTGAAATTTGAAAAAAATTTGAATTTTGAAAAAAATTTGAACGTAAAATCGGTGGATCGGGGCAACTTGCGTTGAAAACGGGTGAAATCACGTAAAAAAGCGGTGGAACACCAATTTTTTGACATGGGGGATTTTCAGGGGGTGGTAACCCTGGGCATGGCTAGAGCCAAAAAATGCATATTCCCTATTAGGGGGGCAAGATTTTCAAAAGGGGTGCCCCCTCATGTACACGCCGGTGGTGTACATGCCCCCGTCGGTGCTGTCCGTCGGTGCTGCTGGCGCTCTGCGTCGGTGCTGCTGGCGCCCAGCGTCGGTGTTCCCATGTACATGCCCAAGGGTGTACATGCCCCGTCGGTGCCCCGTCGGTGCTGCGGGCGCTTTGCGTCGGTGCCTTGAAAAAAAATTGAAAAGGGGGTGGCCACCATGTACATGCCCAAGGGTGTACATGCCCCCGTCGGTGCCTTTCGTCGGGGTACATGCCCCCGTCGGTGCTGTCCGTCGGTGCTGCTGGCGCTCTGCGTCGGTGCTGCTGGCGCCCAGCGTCGGTGTTCCCATGTACATGCCCAAGGGTGTACATGCCCAAGCGGTGTACACGGGCGTGCGTCGGTGCCTTCCGTCGGTGTACATGCCCCCGTCGGTGCCTTCCGTCGGTGCTGCTGGCCCTCAGCGTCAGCGCATCCACGTAAAATGGGGGGGAACCTTGGGGATTTCCAGGGGGTGGTAACCCTGGGGGTGGCTGGAGGGTAAAAATGCATATTCCCTATTAGGGGTAGGAGAATTTTGGA